>JAXIVJ010000931.1:0-166756 GCA_036785665.1 Chirona hameri | reverse complement strand
GAGAGATAGATAGATAGATAGATAGATAGATAGATGGATGGATGGATGGATGGATGGATGGATAGATAGATAGATATCCTAACGGTCCAAACTGTACAACCCACCAAATGTTATGTAAATGTTACTGTCCACCAATATGTTCCAAACCTTGTATCTTTACCTCCACTGTTCAACATTACCACCTTACCAACCATCATCAAAATCACTACCGGAAAAAAGAAACTAGAATAAAAACACGCAAAAACATGAAGAGCAAAAAGAGAGCAGCAAAAGGGCGCCTCCGGCGCCCTTCGACCACAGGGCCGAAATCGCCATAAGGCGGCAGGCCAGGAAAATATATAAATACCATCATCAAAATACAATCATCATCATCCGGAGCTGCTGGGGATGCAAATAGCTGCTGAATGCAAATAGCGGCTGTCACCTTTGAGTTGTCACTTGAGACATCACAAGCGCGAATCTACTTTTTATCTGACAACAGGGTGAACCCAGACGAATCAATTGTTTCTTCACCGAATTGTTTGCTCCTCGAATCTTCTACTCTGTTCGCTTTGGAAGTTTAAACTAAGGTAAGCTTTCCCATAATGCCTATAAAGATAGCAAAACTGGCTGTGCCATCTCACCCGCGCCAGCGTTTAGTTCGTATAAAAATCATCAATCAGAACACGCTACCAACACCGAGGTGGAGATGTAGAGCTCAGAGGTGGAGATGTAGAGTTCAGAGGTGGAGATGTAGAGCTCAGAGGTGGAGATGTAGAGTTCAGAGGTGGAGATGTAGAGTTCAGAGGTGGAGTCAGAAGTGGAGATGTAGAGCTCAGAGGTGGAGATGTAGAGTTCAGAGGTGGAGTCAGAGGTGGAGATGTAGAGCTCACAGGTGGAGATGTAGAGCTCAGAGGTGAAGATGTAGAGCTCATAGGTGGATATGTAGAGCTCAGAGGTGGAGACGCAGAGCTCAGAGGTGGAGATGTAGAGATCAGAGGTGGAGTCAGAGGTGGAGATGAAGAGCTCAGAGGTGGAGTCAGATGTGGAGATGTAGAGCTCTGAGGTGGAGTCAGATGTGGAGATGTAGAGCTCAGAGGTGGAGATGTAGAGTTCAGAGGTGGAGATGTAGAGCTCAGAGGTGGAGTCAGAGGTGGAGATGTAGAGCTCAGAGGTGGAGATGTAGAGTTCAGAGGTGGAGATGTAGAGTCAAGAGGTGGAGTCAGAAGTGGAGATGTAGAGCTCAGAGGTGGAGTCAGAGGTGGAGATGTAGAGCTCAGAGGTGGAGATGTAGAGTTCAGAGGTGGAGATGTAGAGTTCAGAGGTGGAGTCAGAGGTGGAGATGTAGAGCTCAGAGGTGGAGATGTAGAGTTCAGAGGTGGAGATGTAGAGGTCAGAGGTGGAGATGTAGAGTTCAGAGGTGGAGTCAGAGGTGGAAATGTAGAGCTCAGAGGTGGAGATGTAGAGTTCAGAGGTGGAGATGTAGAGGTCAGAGGTGGAGTCAGAGGTGGAGATGTAGAGCTCAGAGGTGGAGATGTAGAGTTCAGAGGTGGAGATGTAGAGGTCAGAGGTGGAGATGTAGAGTTCAGAGGTGGAGTCAGAGGTGGAAATGTAGAGCTCAGAGGTGGAGATGTAGAGTTCAGAGGTGGAGATGTAGAGTTCAGAGGTGGAGTCAGAGGTGGAGATGTAGAGCTCAGAGGTGGAGATGTAGAGTTCAGAGGTGGAGATGTAGAGGTCAGAGGTGGAGATGTAGAGTTCAGAGGTGGAGTCAGAGGTGGAGATGTAGAGCTCAGAGGTGGAGTCAGAGGTGGATATGTAGAGTTCAGAGGTGGAGTCAGAGGTGGAGATGTAGAGCTCAGAGGTTGAGTCAGAGGTGGAGATGTAGAGCTCAGAGGTGGAGATGTAGAGTTCAGAGGTGGAGTCAGAAGTGGAGATGTAGAGCTCAGAGGTGTAGATGTAGAGTTCAGAGGTGGAGTCAGAGGTGGAGATGTAGAGCTCAGAGGTGGAGTCAGAAGTGGAGATGTAGAGTTCAGAGGTGGAGATGTAGAGCTCAGAGGTAGAGATGTAGAGTTCAGAGGTGGAGTTAGAGGTGGAGATGTAGAGCTCAGAGGTGGAGTCAGAGGTGGAGATGTAGAGCTCAGAGGTGGAGATGTAGAGTTCAGAGGTGGAGATGTAGAGTTCATAGGTGGAGTCAGAAGTGGAGATGTAGAGCTCAGAGGTGGAGTAAGAGGTGGAGATGTAGAGCTCAGAGGTGGAGATGTAGAGTTCAGAGGTGGATATGTAGAGTTCAGAGGTGGAGTCAGAGGTGGAGATGTAGAGCTCAGAGGTGGAGATGTAGAGCTCAGAGATGGAGATGTAGAGTTCAGAGGTGGATATATAGAGTTCAGAGGTGGAGATGTAGAGCACAGAGGTGGAGATGTAGAGCTTAGAGGTGGAGATGTAGAGCTCAGAGGTAGAGATGTAGAGCTCAGAGGTGAAGATGTAGAGCTCAGAGGTGGAGATGTAGAGCTCAAAGGTGGAGATGTAGAGCTCAGAGGTGGAGATGTAGAGCTCAGAGGTGGAGATGTAGAGCTCAGAGGTGGAGATGTAGAGCTCAGAGGTGGAGATGTAGAGCTCAGAGGTGAAGATGTAGAGCTCAGAGGTGGAGATGTAGAGCTCAGAGGTGGAGATGTAGAGTTCAGAGGTGGAGATGTAGAGATCAGAGGTGGAGATGAAGAGCTCAGAGGTGGAGTCAGAGGTGGAGATGTAGAGCTCTGAGGTGGAGATGCAGCGTTCAGAGGTGGAGATGTAGAGATCAGAGGTGGAGATGTAGAGCTCAGAGGTGGAGTCAGAGGTGGAGATATAGAGCTCAGAGGTGGGGATGTAGAGTTCAGAGGTGGAGATGTAGAATTCAGAGGTGGAGTCAGAGGTGGAGATGTAGAGCTCAGAGGTGGAGATGTAGAGTTCAGAGGTGGAGTCAGAAGTGGAGATGTAGAGCTCAGAGGTTGAGATGTATAGTGCAGAGGTGGAGTCAGAGGTGGAGATGTAGAGCTCAGAGGTGGAGATGTAGAGTTCAGAGGTGGAGATGTAGAATTCAGAGGTGGAGTCAGAAGTGGAGATGTAGAGGTGGAGTCAGAGGTGGAGATGTAGAGCTCAGAGGTGGAGTCAGAGGTGGAGATGTAGAGTTCAGAGGTGGAGATGTAGAGTTCAGAGGTGGAGTCAGAGGTGGAGATATAGAGCTCAGAGGTGGGGATGTAGAGTTCAGAGGTGGAGATGTAGAATTCAGAGGTGGAGTCAGAGGTGGAGATGTAGAGCTCAGAGGTGGAGATGTAGAGTTCAGAGGTGGAGTCAGAAGTGGAGATGTAGAGCTCAGAGGTTGAGATGTATAGTGCAGAGGTGGAGTCAGAGGTGGAGATGTAGAGCTCAGAGGTGGAGATGTAGAGTTCAGAGGTGGAGATGTAGAATTCAGAGGTGGAGTCAGAAGTGGAGATGTAGAGGTGGAGTCAGAGGTGGAGATGTAGAGCTCAGAGGTGGAGTCAGAGGTGGAGATGTAGAGCTCAGAGGTGGAGATGTAGAGTTCAGAGGTGGAGATGTAGAGTTCAGAGGTGGAGTCAGAGGTGGAGATGTAGAGCTCAGAGGTGGAGATGTAGAGTTCAGAGGTGGAGTCAGAAGTGGAGATGTAGAGCTCAGAGGTGGAGTCAGAGGTAGAGATGTAGAGCTCAGAGGTGGAGATGTAGAGTTCAGAGGTGGAGATGTAGAGTTCAGAGGTGGAGTCAGAAGTGGAGATGTAGAGCTAGAGGTGGAGTCAGAGGTGGAGATGTAGAGCTCATAGGTGGAGATGTAGTGTTCGGAGGTGGAGTCAGAGGTGGAGATGTAGAGCTCAGAGGTGGAGTCAGAGGTGGAGATGTAGAGCTCAGAGGTGGAGATGTAGAGCTCAGAGGTGGAGATGTAGAGTTCAGAGGTGGATATGTAGAGTTCAGAGGTGGAGTCAGAGGTGGAGATGTAGAGCTCAGAGGTGGAGATGTAGAGCTCAGAGGTGGAGATGTAGAGTTCAGAGGTGGATATATAGAGTTCAGAGGTGGAGATGTAGAGCACAGAGGTGGAGATGTAGAGCTTAGAGGTGGAGATGTAGAGCTCAGAGGTAGAGATGTAGAGCTCAGAGGTGAAGATGTAGAGCTCAGAGGTGGAGATGTAGAGCTCAAAGGTGGAGATGTAGAGCTCAGAGGTGGAGATGTAGAGCTCAGAGGTGGAGATGTAGAGCTCAGAGGTGGAGATGTAGAGCTCAGAGGTGGAGATGTAGAGCTCAGAGGTGGAGATGTAGAGCTCAGAGGTGAAGATGTAGAGCTCAGAGGTGGAGATGTAGAGCTCAGAGGTGGAGATGTAGAGCTCAGAGGTGGAGATGTAGAGATCAGAGGTGGAGATGAAGAGCTCAGAGGTGGAGTCAGAGGTGGAGATGTAGAGCTCTGAGGTGGAGATGCAGCGTTCAGAGGTGGAGATGTAGAGATCAGAGGTGGAGATGTAGAGCTCAGAGGTGGAGTCAGAGGTGGAGATGTAGAGCTCAGAGGTGGGGATGTAGAGTTCAGAGGTGGAGATGTAGAATTCAGAGGTGGAGTCAGAAGTGGAGATGTAGAGCTCAGAGGTGGAGTCAGAGGTGGAGATGTAGAGCTCAGAGGTGGAGATGTAGAGTTCAGAGGTGGAGTCAGAAGTGGAGATGTAGAGCTCAGAGGTTGAGATGTATAGTGCAGAGGTGGAGTCAGAGGTGGAGATGTAGAGCTCAGAGGTGGAGATGTAGAGTTCAGAGGTGGAGATGTAGAATTCAGAGGTGGAGTCAGAAGTGGAGATGTAGAGGTGGAGTCAGAGGTGGAGATGTAGAGCTCAGAGGTGGAGTCAGAGGTGGAGATGTAGAGCTCAGAGGTGGAGATGTAGAGTTCAGAGGTGGAGATGTAGAGTTCAGAGGTGGAGTCAGAGGTGGAGATGTAGAGCTCAGAGGTGGAGATGTAGAGTTCAGAGGTGGAGTCAGAAGTGGAGATGTAGAGCTCAGAGGTGGAGTCAGAGGTAGAGATGTAGAGCTCAGAGGTGGAGATGTAGAGTTCAGAGGTGGAGATGTAGAGTTCAGAGGTGGAGTCAGAAGTGGAGATGTAGAGCTAGAGGTGGAGTCAGAGGTGGAGATGTAGAGCTCATAGGTGGAGATGTAGTGTTCGGAGGTGGAGTCAGAGGTGGAGATGTAGAGCTCAGAGATGGAGTCAGAGGTGGAGATGTAGAGCTCAGAGGTGGAGATGTAGAGCTCAGAGGTGGAGATGTAGAGTTCAGAGGTGGAGATGTAGAGTTCAGAGGTGGAGTCAGAAGTGGAGATGTAGAGCTCAGAGGTGGAGTCAGAGGTGGAGATGTAGAGCTCAGAGGTGGAGATGTAGAGCTCAGAGGTGGAGATGTAGAGTTCAGAGGTGGAGATGTAGAGTTCAGAGGTGGAGTCAGAGGTGGAGATGTAGAGCTCAGAGGTGGAGATGTAGAGTTCAGAGGTGGAGTCAGAGGTGGAGATGTAGAGCTCAGAGGTGGAGTCAGAGGTGGAGATGTAGAGCTCAGAGGTGGAGGAGATGTAGAGTTCAGAGGTGGAGATGTAGAGTTCAGTGGTGGAGTCAGAAGTGGAGATGTCGAGCTCAGAGGTGGAGTCAGAGGTGGAGATGTAGAGCTCAGAGGTGGAGATGTAGAGTTCAGAGGTGGAGATGTAGAGTTCAGAGGTGGAGTCAGAGGTGGAGATGTATAGCTCAGAGGTGGAGATGCAGAGTTCAGAGGTGGATATGTAGAGTTCAGAGGTGGAGTCAGAAGTGGAGATGTAGAGCTCAGAGGTGGAGATGTAGAGTTCAGAGGTGGAGATGTAGAGCTCAGAGGTGGAGATGTAGAGTTCAGCGGTGGAGATGTAGAGTTCAGAGGTGGAGTCAGAGGTGGAGATGTAGAGCTCAGAGGTGGAATCAGAGGTGGAGATGTAGAGCTCAGAGGTGGAGTCAGAGGTGGAGATGTAGAGCTCAGAGGTGGAGTCAGAGGTGGAGATGTAGACCTCAGAGGTGGAGTCAGAAGTGGAGATGTAGAGCTCAGAGGTAGAGTCAGAGGTGGAAATGTAGAGCACATAGGTGGAGTCAGAGGTGGAGATGTAGAGCTCAGAGGTGGAGTCAGAGGTGGAGATGTAGAGCTCAGAGGTGGTGATGTAGAGTTCAGAGGTGGAGATGTAGAGTTCAGAGGTGGAGTCAGAAGTGGAGATGTAGAGCTCAGAGGTGGAGTCAGAGGTGGAGATGTAGAGCTCAGAGGTGGAGATGTATAGCTCAGAGGTGGAGTCAGAGGTGGAGATGTAGAGTTCAGAGTTGGAGTCAGAGGTGGAGATGTAGAGTTCAGAGGTGGAGTCAGAGGTGGAGATGTAGAGCTCAGAGGTGGAGTCAGAGGTGGAGATGTAGAGTTCAGAGGTGGAGATGTAGAGTTCAGAGGTGGAGATGTAGAGTTCAGAGGTGGAGATGTAGAGTTCAGAGGTGGAGTCAGAAGTGGAGATGTAGAGCTCAGAGGTGGAGTCAGAAGTGGAGATGTAGAGTTCAGAGGTGGAGATGTAGAGTTCAGAGGTGGAGTCAGAGGTGGAGATGTAGAGCTCAGAGGTGGAGATGTAGAGTTCAGAGGTGGAGTCAGAGGTGGAGATGTAAAGCTCAGAGGTGGAGATGTAGAGCTCAGAGGTGGAGATGTAGAGTTCAGAGGTGGAGATGTAGAGTTCAGAGGTGGAGTCAGAAGTGGAGATGTAGAGCTCAGAGGTGGAGTCAGAGGTGGAGAGGTAGAGCTCAGAGATGGAGATGTAGAGTTCAGAGGTGGAGATGTAGAGTTCAGAGGTGGAGTCAGAGGTAGAGATGTAGAGCTCAGAGGTGGAGATGTAGAGTTCAGAGGTGGAGATGTAGAGTTCAGAGGTGGAGTCAGAAGTGGAGATGTAGAGCTCAGAGGTGGAGTCAGAGGTGGAGATGTAGAGCTCAGAGGTGGAGATGTAGAGTTCAGAGGTGGAGTCAGAGGTGGAGATGTAGAGCTCATAGGTGGAGTCAGAGGTGGAGATGTAGAGCTCAGAGGTGGAGTAAGAGGTGGAGATGTAGAGTTCGTAGGTGGAGATGTAGAGTTCAGAGGTGGAGTCAGAAGTGGAGATGTAGAGCTCAGAGGTGGAGTCAGAGGTGGAGATGTAGAGCTCAGAGGTGGAGATGTAGAGTTCAGAGGTGGAGATGTAGAGTTCAGAGGTGGAGTCAGAGGTGGAGATGTAGAGCTCAGAGGTGGAGATGTAGAGTTCAGAGGTGGAGATGTAGAGTTCAGAGGTGGAGATGTAGAGTTCAGAGGTGGAGTCAGAAGTGGAGATGTAGAGCTCAGAGGTGGAGTCAGAGGTGGATATGTAGAGTTCAGAGGTGGAGTCAGAAGTGGAGATGTAGAGCTCAGAGGTGGAGTCAGAGGTGGTGATATAGAGCTTAGAGGTGGAGATGTAGAGTTCAGAGGTGGAGATGTAGAGCACATAGGTGGAGTCAGAGGTGGAGATGTAGAGCTCAGAGGTGGAGATGTAGAGTTCAGAGGTGGAGTTAGAGGAGGACATGTAGAGCTCATATGTGGAGTCAGAGGTGGAGATTTAGAGTTCAGAGGTGGAGTCAGAGGTGGAGATGTAGAGCTCAGAGGTGGAGATGTAGAGTTGAGAGGTGGAGTTAGAGGTGGAGATGTAGATCTCAGAGGTGGAGTCAGAGGTGGAGATTTAGAGCTCAGAGGTGGAGTCAGAGGTGGAGATGTAGAGCTCAGAGGTGGAGATGTAGAGTTGAGAGGTGGAGTTAGAGGTGGAGATGTAGAATTCAGAGGTGGAGTCAGAGGTGGAGATGTAGAGTTGTTCGTTCATAGAAGCACAACAAGGTAATGCATTCTCCAGATGTGGATGGAGATGGATCTATATTTTACCTACTATTTAACTATTAAGTAACTATTAACTATTAGACCTACTATTTAAAATGGTGCATTTTAATGTCTTCGTTAAAGGTTGTCTATTTAATTTAAGTTGCTCAAAATACAGCATGAAGGTAGGATACAAGTAGAGATAAACTTTACGATCATCATGATGCAAGACAATGTTAATAAATATCATGGAGGAGTAGAACGAGGTGCAGTTTTATTTGCTATGCGATTATGGAGACCAAAATTGAAGTTTTGTGGCGGCGTATTGACAAGGCGATTTGGGGCACATGTTTAAGTTTTTCACGTAAATCGTTACGATCATGATACTTCCAGAGATAAACATTGTCCTGCGTTTTCTTTGATCACTCGATAGCCAAGTTTCCATTGCATCACTTTTGAAACGTTTCTTCCTCGAAACTCACGGTCCATGCCTTCTCCCGTACCCACTTCCGTTGTTTTCCAACACTCCCGAGAATGATACAAAATCGCCAACCATGCTAACGATCTAAACCACAAGTTATATTGCCTCCGCCTGCGGTCATGGCTGTTCCATCTCAGCCCCCCCCCCTCCCCCCCCCCCCCCCGTGTAAACTGAAGGATGGGCCCGCCGGTGGGTTTTTGCCATCACCTGGCCGTCGGGCGGCGCACCGCACCTATCTACCTAATTCGGCAGCGGTTCTCGGTAGCCGCGACACCCTGTGACACACCCGTCGCCGGACCCCCGTCCCTGTGACACCCCCCCCCCCCCCCGGCCAGGTGCGGCCACTGGTCACTGGTTATCTCTGCTGGCATTAAGGCTAATCCGCCGGGTAGTTTACCCATGTACGCTGGGTCTGGGCAGGATACAACAGAAGGCGCTCTGCGCGTCTATGGCTCATGTTTGATGCGCGTGTGTGGACTACTTTGACTGGGTTTCCGTTGCCCCAAACGGTCGGAATTGACTCTGTTAAGTACTTGGGAAACGGAGACAACAGCTGGCGGTCCTTCCTAGGGTTGATGCCGCCGATTATTAATTTGATTTCCGACGTCTTTTACCTAAAAAGTACTTAATAGCTAGTGTCATTTTTGGCAGTATAAACAAAAGTGTAATTGATTTACTGCCTGGGCACGGCACATGTTGGGACTGACGAATGGGTTGCATCACCAGCGTCTGTGTGGATGATGTCATTCCCATTCAAACTAACCGATAAATCACGTGACTGTCGCAAAAATAGGCTCGTCGTCTGCAAAGAACACAGGTGGAAAGAAATCCTGTTCACACTAGCAAACACTAAAGATATTCTTACACTTCAGAGAACGCTTGTTAGGCACTGACTCGTGTTGGATGTTTCATACAGGTCTGTCAACGATTCTGTAATGAAATATTTATCACCGTGAGGAAAATAGATCATCTGCAGTCATCTGCAGTCTAAGCCAATCAACTTCCGGATTTAAAGAAGTTTATCATTCGCAAGGTTTTTAAACGCTGAAATGTAGGTAACGCTGAAGGCGTCCTTCTAAATGCAAATAATGATAGGCATACTTGATTGCGGCTGTTTGATTGATTTAGAGCTGGTGCGCTTTAAGCAGTGAACACCATTCTCGGTCGGGTAAACATTGCAAGAAACTTACTCATAGAAAACATGCATTTTGTGTTTGTGAAATGCATGTTTGTGACATGATCTGATGCTTTTTAGCAGTTAATTTTACTAAAATACTGAACTGAAAACAATAGTCTCTGTACAAAGCTAGGCATAATACAATCAAACAAGACTTCAATTCCTTGGAAAAGAGCAATCAACTATCCGTATACTTTTTGTTAAAAAAGTAACAGATTAAGCCAGATACAACCTCGATGGCGTTGCAGTGAGCTTTAGAAATACCCGAAAATTTCTTAGCAAATCACATAATTTGGTAAACACTAAAAACACAACATCCACGATCTGTTGTGACTCCAGTTCCACGCAATGGTAGCCCGAAATTTGTTCCAACATCACCATATGTCTACTTAACTTCATAATGATTCCGAAATGTCTTTGCCACAAACACTTGTTCCAAACCATTGATCAGTTTTGCTTTATCTATAAAGTGTCAGATATACACATATTGATTTAGGAAGTACTTAGGCAACTTATCACTAGATAATTCTGCGCCGGGCGTCTGCGGTTATGTGTAATAGTCATCCAAAATTCATAATTTTTGCTGTTTTTGCCAACGGGAAATTTCAATCCGTTTTTAAGTAATAGGCCTGTTTACATAGCCTTAAAAGACTCAATTCCTAGGAAAAATAACTTCCTAGGAATTGAGGCTTTTAGCTTTTTCTAATGAAATTTCCCTAGCCTCAAAAATGGGTTTAGTCTGTTAAAAACTGCTGTTTGAGCACGTGAATACACAAAGGTACTCTTCTATATGTTATGTTGAACTGTTTTGACCTACTCGCAAGTTACATAGCATGTGTTACATGTTATTCAATGACTTTTAGGAAAGCTATGTTCCTGAATGGATGGGTGTTCGGTGTTTCATGCTTATATTTCTCCAGAATATGCCTGAATGTCTCATATCCTAGGAATCATCTGGTAGCTTATCACATCATGTCCGCCCCTGTAGCTCAGTGGGAGAGCGTTGGACTTCTGACCTATCCCGGTGTGGCAGCCCGGGTTCGAGTCGCTTCGGCGCTCGCTGTTTGCTCCCGACTGGGATGGCCTGCGGCCGGTGGCAGCAGTCGCACTCAAGGTCAGGTGACGTCAGTGAGCGGGGCGGACCGTGTCCAGGTATGTCGGGCACGTAAAACTTTCGTCTCCAAATTCTGCTGGCCAACAGGAATTGCGCGATCGGGTGGTGAGGTCAGGACCTGCGCAACAAGCTCTGCTTAGCGTGGGTCCTGACCTTGGAAATCCATCCATACAAAACATTCGGACTAAATTTATTATTAAAAAAAAACATCGGTCCTAACCTGTGGTGTTATCAAATCCTGAGACCGTAGATGTCTCACCAAATCTGATTGGTCGTCGCTTAATACTTCAACCAATCAGCGGTAAGCTGGCTTCAGCGTGACTACAGGTGGCACTCCCGCTGCGTGTTTGGAAATAGCGACCAAGTTAAGGAGGATGGGGGGGGGGGGGAATCCATACTTGGTTCTCCAATATATCTTCCGGTTTTTCAATATATTTGCAATTTTTGCTTTTGTGATGAAAACAAATGATTTTTTGGGGGAACAATTTTCATGAAATCGAACTTTTCAAACATATTCAAAACCCGGAAGATATATTGGGGAACCAAGTATGGACGATGCCCCAAAAACAATTCAAAGAAATATCTATATTTTTGACTGACTTATGTCTCCCTAAGTACTAGCCTCCTCCTTAACTTGTTTGCTATTTTCAAACAAGCGTTCCCGGTAGCAGTAAACTTGTATAGATGGCGCTCGTTCTGCTCATGCCACACCGTTATTGAAATTATTTAAATGCTTTTATTTGTGAGTTATTATGATCATGTTCCAATGATGTATAACGAATAGGAATTTGTGTGCGTTTACTGATCTCGTGTTTATTATTATTTTTCAGGTTTTACGTATTAATATAGCGGCACCATAGAAGAAAAAAAAACAGTTTTTCGTAGTGTTTCCTCGAGATCAATGCGCAGCATTCAACTACACGCGTAAGAAAGTAGATAATCAAATCTAGGGAAATATCACTAGAAAAAGCTAAAAAGTCTCAATTCATAGGACAATATTTTCCTAGGAATAATTTCCTAGGAATGTCTTTTTATGCTATGTAAACAGTCCCAATGCCAATGCAAAATAAGGCTTCCAGAAACAACCGAATCGAGAGCCTCCAACTTCCCGATGTTCTATGAATGGGATTTTCGTATAACTAAAAAGTATTGTCTTATTTCAAGCAATACCATGAGCATGTCACGAATTTGACAAGTGTGTAAATTTAATCGCGTAAAATACACTTAGTCTGATTAAACGGGTAAGATAGATTTGAGCGCAGCAGTGCATAGCCAAACTACATTTAAGCCAGTAAGTACGCCTCGATTCGCATAACAGTGTTATTTCCAGTACACTGATGATACGCTTACAATAAGGGTGGTGTGGTGTACCTCTGAACAAGGATGCAATGTACAGCTATTCGAAAATCGGTCATCCGTGGACTGCTTGTCAGGAAGTTCCGCAATATGAACCGCTCTAATACGATACATCGCATGGGTTTTACATCAACGACGTAGTCAGATTTGTCAAACGAAGACAGGGGATTGCACGGTTTATGGTAATGGTTTCCCATGAATCGTTGGTCGGTTTCAGGAAGGCTTTAGGTTTGATTGCAGCGGTCCAGACATTGTAACACCAAAGGAACCATAGAGTTAGACTGGGCGGAAAATGGCACCCGAATAGTAATGAAAAGACACCCATTCTGACTCTGGCTGACCATCATGTGTGCAAATTGAAACTTATACCTTACGGCGCGAAATGCTGCAGGATTTATTTTATTATAATAACAGACACACAAACATCACATTATATCCGTGGTGGCGCCAGCAATATCAACATTCGTTTGAATGCGAACAGCTGAACAACCCCTTTTGCGTCTATATAAACAGGACATTTTTGCAAACCTACATTGTATACAATACATCGCCTACATGTATACATTGCCCCAAAACTACCAGGTCCCCAAACTTACTTCCAGCCCTAAACATGTTCGTGTAACAATTACCGACCCAGCTCACCTGCTTCTCAACATTGATCCATAGGTAATAAATCCCTGTGTTTCGAGTCAGACCAGGCATAAGTCTGCTCTCATTACATGGTAATCCTCCTCCAATGTATGTCAACAGTGATGAATCAGGTGCTGCAATGATGAATCAGGTGCTGCAATGATGAATCAGGTGTTGCAGCATGCGCTCAGTCGCGCGGAACGGTATGACATCTGAAGTACTAATTTGAGCACATGTTTTCCCAAATGAAAATCATCTGCTTCACCACGGAGTGTTAAGTAATGCTGTTATTGTAATGCGGACATATGATGACCTATGACATCATCAGAATGCAAACCGGTCATTGTGAACAGCGCAGAAACAATAGCACAAACAACTGCGTGTAGATTTGTCGGTAGTGTAACCCTATTTGTAACAGGCTCCTGGCTACCCCTATTTGTAACAGGGGGGGGGGGGGCGGATTCCGCCCCCCCGGAGATCTCGAGATCTACCCGTCCGATTTTCAAAAATGAAACGGTGTTTGGTTCTCCTCAACACGATCTACATTTATAAATAATTACAAAATATACATTTGGGATAGGGGGGCAACAGGGGGGCAAAAACGACAAATTTTAGTGGTATTTTGATCCAACATAGCTTTCATGTTTATCGACCGATTTTAACACAACTAATAGGAATCGATAGAGATTGAATTGAAAATTGATATATGACGGTGACGTTTGCAAATTCAAAAATCATACGCGTGTGCAGGTCACTCAATATGGGGGTGAAGTAAATGCGTAATAAAACCATTTTTTGATGTTTGTTTTTTATAAATGAAATGGTATGTGATTGATACATTAGAAAAAAACAGTTATAAATCATATTTTTTGCCATAGGCGGTACCAGGTTAGTGAAAAAGGGGGGTAAAATTGGGAAAAAATAATAACCGCAGACAAGTTGCTACCCAGCATTATAAATATGTTACTGATCGTAGATAGTTCCTTTTTGCATGTTGTACTTCATCATAGGCGTATCCAGGATCCAAACTGGGGCGGCGCAAGACCTTTTGATAAGTATATTATCCGCTATTATGATACTAACTAGTCAACAGTGACTATTTCACTTACAACTTCAATTAACATTGCTTACCCCCCTTTTTACCCTACCTGGACTCGCCTATTATCTTATAATCGTTCGTAGAGTAGCCTGTGGTGCGTGTTTCATCCGAAAACTGCAGTATGTTATGCCATTGTACGCTCATGCCTCTTAGTTTCCTTGCAATAATATGACCCCCTTTCTTCCATTCCTGAGCGCGCCTCTGCAAAAAATGACTTTATTCCCTTTTCTGGTTTCATATGTGCATATATAATTATAAGCTAAACGTATATTGCGCCGTTGTCGCTGGCATATCGTCATCACCATGCCAGTCACCCCACTTTTCATGTTCCTGAACACGCCCCTGAAACTCTATATGTAATAAATTATGCAAATAATGGAAGCAGAAGCTATCTTTTACATCTTGATAGCTATAAATGCCCCTTACATTGCTCTATTGGCTTCCCGCCAAGCATTGAATACTTCCTGGAACCCCCCCCTTTTCAAGCCCCTGAAACCGCCTCTGCCATGCAATTTTTATGATATTTCATTAACATCAACTAATTTGCACTTGTTGCAATCACCGTAAGCCGATGTAACTCCTTCATACTTTATGCAGTTAGGAAGAAACCGCGAAGATCGCATTTCCGTATTATCGCCAAATGTCGCCTCCGAACCCACCCAAAACTGTGCCCTGGAACCGCCTCTGTTCAGGTTAAGAACTCAAAATTTTGACTCCAAGTGCGGAGTTCAATTCTATGAAAAGTCCCAAAATTGCATGGGCCTGCTCCCAGCCGTTCTGGAGATATCTGCGAAAAACATGAGGGGGGGGGGGCGGAATCCGCCCCCCCCTGTTACAAATAGGGTTAAACAAACACAAAAGTGTAATTCATGACAAAGGTATCCCTTCGACTTATCTTCAGGGCGCATTCCCCTACTTCCCCCTATTTGTATTCAAAGGTATCTCTTCGACTTATCTGCAGGGCTGTCATTGAAGGAGGGAGGGGGGGGGGGGGGGGGCAGGAGCATGCGCGTCCCCCTACTTCTGAAAACTCTGAAGGTTTTCAGATAACTATGGGGACACATTAGGGGGACGCACCTTGACAGCAAAGAAAACAGTGGAAACACTGATGCCAGTTTCAGAAGTTTTTCCTGAAATCTAGAAGTTTCGAAGTGACGTTTCAGGGAAGATTTTCACAAAACCTCCGAATTTTCAATCAGGATCTTTTTTCAAATCATTTTCTGAAATTGAGGTTTTCATTTTAAAAAAAAACTCTGATTTCTAGAGGGAAATTATGTGTTACGTCTGGCAGCAGTGAGTGGAAAATAATCGCTGTTTTATTGCGGTTGGCGATCACTGATCACTTATCAGCACCAAAAGTAATTTGGCTTCGTCATTTTCGCTTAAAGGGAAATAATGACCTTTTCCAACACAAATGGAGTTAGCACTTGAAATCGCCAGACGAGACCAAAATATATTGTAAATTCATCACATTTTGCATGGAAACTTTCCTACCGAAAGATATTTAAAGTTATAGTTGATAAGCGTTCCACACTTTTAACGATCGGTACTTGCAAGTACTTTTGGTCCTCATCAAACTGCGGGCTTTTCCCGTATTGTTTTTTTACGCAATGGAGTGGAAAATATATTGTGCGTTCTGCTTGTTGTGATTCTTATATTTTGCGTGCGTTGTGCATATATTGTGCGTTCTGCCCGGCGATCTTCTAAAACTAACAGCGATTGGAAAAAGTGACAATAAAATCGGAAGCTTATCGATGCACATCAACGGCGGCATAGTTAGTGGTTGCGCCCCTCAATTTGTGAAAATCGATTCATTTGTTTTCAACATTAGGAGTATTGTATAATTTGTCTGTGGCTGTATGTGCTTTATATTATCATGAAAAATAATATTTTTCCCAAAAAACTAACAAACAATAACACAAAACTGGCAATTAAATCGGAAGCTCATCGATGCACATCGACGGCGACCTATTTAGCGTCAGCGATTTGTTTACAAAGTCATTGTCATGCTTCTCGGCGCACTTCACCATTGTGGCGAGGTGTTCCTGATTAGTATACCCAAGTCCCGTAGCAAGCTTTGCTAATGACGTCACTGGTGCCATTCTTGTGTAGCATTGCACAATATAGCTGATTTTGAGTTGAAAGCTAATTAAAGACTTATTCAAATTATCGTTTTAAAGTTTGAATTGTCTTGTTAATCATTATTAAAGGTATTTTATCACTGTATTGCATAGTAGTTGACACTTCAGAAACTTATGACGTAATAATATTGTATCCAATATGCATTTACTTCGCCTTTTGCTATTGTGGCGCAGTGCCGAGTGCTTTGCGAATACGTGCTTGCCTGGGGTTCAATTCATTCCGCCCTTATTTTTTTCGAGTTGGTATAGTTTGCATGTTGTTGTTATTCATGACTTATACTGATAGTCAGTCATGCATCACGGATGCTTCACGGATTGCTTCACGGATCAGTTTGATCGGAAACGTCACAGAGCCTCCAAAAATGCCGCACTCGATGTAAACAATGGTAGGGAAGGACGAATTTGTCAATGACCTTCATGAAGTACACAAGGTACTTGTTTTGTATTTTTTCAAAACTTACAACTTTGAATTTGGGAATAATTTTATTTAATTCTTAAATTTAAATACAATTATTTTAAAACCATAACGGTAGCCTAAGAAATTGTTGCTAACAAAATCAAAAGGTCATTATTTCCCTTTAAGATGTATATAGTCGCACATAGCAGACACCATTGGACCATGTGCCCACGATCTGCACGACCACAACACCAGAAAATTTGCAACAGAGCATGGCACACGATTGGCGCCGTATGCGGACTCGCTGGCGCCATATCAGGACAAATTGGCGCTATACGAGGGACGTGAAATGGCGCTTATTCCGGACTCGGTCACAGCCTGTATCGCAAATTATCAAATTTTGGCAAAAATATCGGTCAAATTTGGAAGAGGGGCACGGGGAAATCATGGTGAGAGGATGGCGATTCAGATTAGAGTAGCCCCACATCAATTATGGTTGTTGAAACTATTGTTTCCCATATGATCAGATGCAGCCGCAACATGTGGATAGATTGTATGCAGCCATGTGGATGTTAGCGGAACCTTGGAAATCCACAATGCTGTTTTTGCCTCAGCAGAAACTGGCAAGCACAGATCACGATCGGGTGGATAATAAACGGTCTAATAACCCACAGGCATGATTTCTACAGCTGGATTTGCAGTAATGCCCAGGCGAGTTAAAAACTATCGTCTAATTTTGAAAAAAAAAAATTGTTGTGCTGGCATAATGCTGCATTGTCCATGTACGGCGCCAAATGTCCGCTTCGGTCGCCATTTATGGAGCATTAAGCAGAAATGAGTTTTCCGTGCCTAAATGACTTACCTCATACAAGGAAGTACCATGCAAATTATTCCTAAGCCATGAGCATTACATTTGTGGCGTGTTCCACTCTTTAAATTCAACCCTTGAGGAGTTTGAGGGATTTTAAAACATTGTCCTCATACGGCGCCAAAAAGAGCGCCAAAGTGGAGGCGGACATGCCCTGAGGGCACATATCTCCCATAGGCGCCAAAATGTCCACTTTGGTGCCAACATGTCCGTCTACAGCGCCATCGACGTTCCCGCCGGTCTCGTCACACTACTGCGTATCCGAACAGAAGCCGGCAGGCGCAGCCTGTGTAGCAGGGGCGTCAACATGCTGAACAAACTGCGTCTTGATCCAACATGTAGACCATCGTTCCGTGCCGTGCTGAAACGAGCAATATTGTATAGTCGCGACTGAAGTGTTGCACTCATCTTACATGTATGCATCTACATTGTGCGGACTGCGGAATAATTTCATTCGACATGTCTGGTGAAAAGCCACCGCAAAGATGTGGATCCATGACAAATACATCTGTTAATGTCATATATATATATGTAAAAAAAAAACTGGAAGACAGCTGAGAGGTCATCACGCGACGCTTCAGTGTCGCAATGGCCCAGACCGCAACATTTCAGGTTCCAAATCGAAAGTTGCCGAAATCGGTATTTATAGACAGAAGCAGAAAATGGAAAATCAATAGCCTTTTGCTCATTTGTAATAATGCAATAAAATATAAAAACACTTTATATTCGGCTTTTCAGTATCAGAGTTAAATTTATCTTTGATGATGACGCGAAGCTAAACATAGTTATTTTTAAGTATTACAAATTAACAAAAATCTATTGAATTTCCATTTTCTGCCCATAGTTACGAATTAAGATCATGTTCATGTAAAACGCGATCAAAACCATTATCCATTTTCTGTCTATATTTACGATCAGGTTCATGAAAAACGCGATCAAAATAATTTGAATCGATATTATCGCTACGCAGCGGTGCGAGTTACCCCAGGTGTAATGGCACATATACATATATCCTTATATTGCCCTCACTGGCGGATCCAGGGGGGGGGGCATCAGGGAAAAATGCCCCCCTCCCCCACAGGAATCTGGAGGGGGGGGGGGGCATTCAACACAAGTATGCCCCAACTCCCGCGCGTTCCCTGCTCTGAACATGCAAAACAATGATCTTAGGAGAAAACTTCATGAAAACGGAAGTTTTTTTTCTTGAGTGATTGAATTTGAAGTTTTTATGTATCCCTTTCTTTCAATGATAGACAAAACAGCGCACCTGATGCAATTCAAGCAGCCCCAGTGACACTTACCCAGCGGGGCGTGGGGCCCTGCTGGGGGGGGGGGGGGGGTGCAGAATCTACCCCCTCCCACATTTTTTTAAATAAATAACTTGAAAACTAAGATAAATATAAACGTGAAACTTTCAATACCTTATACTGCATCAGATATACGTCCTCTGAAGAAATTGCAATGCAATTGATACAGCAATTTTGGAGATAATGACGTTTTGATGACGTCATGCCATGCCATTTTTGGTGGAAAAACGATAAATGTTGGGAAAAAGAGTGTTTAAGCAAATTGTAAATAAAAAGCGTCAAAATAAAGGAAATGACATTCTCTTCCAAAATGGTTATCTCGGATTTGGAAATTTGGGGTTTTGGATCCCCCAAATAAAAAAAAATCGGAAAAAAATCCAGTCTATTTTTGTGAATTTGAAAAGTGATTTTCTTAAGCTCGAATGCCAAAATAAGGTGACCGGCCCAAATCCGCGGAGAAAACAAAATGGGGTACCTTTTTGCCACAAAAAGATGGCCCACACGGAGAGAGGCTGGATCCGCCAGTGATTGCTCTCTTCACCCTTTCTGAAACTCCAACATTGCCCTACCGCTACCCCTATGCCGGTGAATGGAGCGTGCCCCTACTTCTGTTTTACAGTACAGTTACAGTTTTTTACAGTTCAGTTTTCTACAGTTCAGTTTTTTACAGTATACAGTACAGTTACAGCCCTGCTTATCTTTGACCAGATTCTACTACCAGCCAGTAAAATGATGTTTCTGGTCAAATAAATTGGTGCTTAATGGAATATTGCGTAATGTGAACCATTAAGACTTTGTCATGAGCATGGACAACCATGTTGAGGTCGTTGACTTACAATTGGTATTTTTTTGTTACAGACGAACCTTTGAACTGGTCCTTCAAACGTGCTAATAAATGCTCAAGCTATTGCATGCCCGTATTCTATTGTGGGTAGGTGAATGCTGAACTTGCTGTGCACCAATATTCAAGTATTGTTTCAAATAGTTCCTAGGTAGGAACGTACTGCAACGTGCTTTACCGTACCGCTATCAGCAAACAAGTAATATCCATACTAAGCTCGATTATGCTTTTGTTGGTGAGGAAAAAGCGAACATATATGCTTTTTAATATTCTCTGGTGGTTATCACATCTATTCATATCTTTAAGAATTAAAAAAAAAATCATATATCAAATTTGATCAAGCATCTTTCAACTGGCGGCTCTCAGCACTGTACAGTACTGTCATAACCTCGTAACAACACTTGACAGTCTATTACCGTCGTGTTTCCTGTTCAAATGTTTCGCTTTGTCGTTAAACCAAGTGGAGCGTGATCTACGCAATGTAGGACCTTCTCACAATACAAATCGTAAACGTGTTGAGTGTATTAGCAATAGCTTACGACTATCCCTTTTTGAAACATCTTGTTTAATGGATAAAATCACGTAGGACTCGGTTACATGGGTAATTACTATTTATATTTAAATGGAACGTTTCACCTTTGTATTAGTTTTAAACTGAGATAGTTATTATCTTTGGCCGTTATTGAAATGTCTAAATTACTAAGGTAATTTTTCCCAAAACTTAACCGTTTTTAAGAAATTTAATTTACCATTTGCAAAATGACCCCAAGCTGGTGCAGCCGCTGATTGGCTACAGCCACTTTTTCAGCCAATCCCACTTTGTCAGCCAATCAGCGGCGGTCTATAGCTCAATAATGACGTCATTCACCCAAATCTAAAAACTGAATTTGTATAAAGTTAAGTGACTTTTCGAGTGAAAAAATATCACCATCGTTTTCAGCAACACACACTTCATATTTCCTACTACAACCAGCGTATATTTGACAACTTTCAGAAAGGTGAAACATTCCCTTTAATGTTTGCCAATCCCTCCACCGTGTGAAAACGGAGAAAAGCTACCGTTAACATTAGCGATGTTTTTTGATGTCTGCACGTTACATCCTGCCCCTCTGATCTTTCTTATCTTCCTGAAAACTTAGCAGGATTACACCAGCTTTTTACGGTTTCGATGTCGTCATCACCTGTTGTCATCATGTCGTGTACGAATAAACAGTCGAATTTCTGGAAAGAGTAAGTCTGAAATCAGACAGTTTCCAGAAAGCAAACCAGTAGGACTTGTCGTCTCCGCCCCACCCGAAGCAGACAAGTTAACGATGATAAGTTCACGCTGATGCAGACAAGTTAACGCTGATGATAACCACGTATTGAGTAAAACATTTTTTTACGTCTGGCAAAGTTCATCAAGCTTCGAAAGAATCAATAATTAATCCGTCTGCTTCCCATTGGCATTGGCGGTTGCTTCAAACTGGCTCAAACTGGCTCGAACTGGCTCAAACTGGCTATCGCGACATGCATGAGCATTCCGCAAGAAATATAAATTAGACTTCCTACGCGCTGGTAACTTCTGCGATTGTAAACAAAACAAAAATGCATATCCCCTTGGGGTAATACAATGCTGAATTAAAAACGTATGGTTGAGACTGTCTTATTTGACACTTCTTTTAAATATTTATCGATATCAAAGTGAAGCTTTATGAATGATTGCAAAACCATCGATCGCACACTTCCTTGACAAGCAAAGGACTTCGCGGTGCTAAAGCATGTCACTGGCATGTCGGCATGTCACTGGCATAGGGATGTCGAATTAGTGCTCAAGTACTCAAGTACCGTATTCTCAGCACATTGCATATTTAATGCATAGTTTTGATATTAGGGTCCCTCACGGAATGGAAACACATTTGCGAGTGGGGATGCGCTTGGAAGAGTGACATTTTGAGAAATGAATGGAGTAAAATGTATAATTTAACATTACCTGTTAAGCTCTTGCAACAATCGTATATTGAAACTCAATCGCGGCTCAATCGAGTAAAACATAAATTCCTTATATATGGCTTCTATCAAACACAACTTCTGGACACGCCGCTTCCCTGGCATATGCTTAACTTTTGACTTGTCGTCTCCGCCCCACCCGAAGTGGCGGAGACGACAAAAAGTGAGGAAATTCTAGCCTCATAAAAAGTGAGGCTAGAATTTCCTCACTTTTGGAAATTCTAGCCTCACTTTTGATTCATTTTCAGATACCTTCATTAGCATCGCGTCGAGTTCAGCACGACCTGCTTTTCATCAGGAATATTATCAACTCAAGACTAGATTCGCATGTCTTCTTACGCAGCATTTCACTTCATGCACCTACTCGATCGATCCGCACTCAAAGACTGTTGTATGTGCCCCGTCCACGAGTCAACACCGTGACACGGGGTTTATTCTGCCTATATTGCTTTGTATATTTATACTAGCGGGGTACCCGGCGTTGCCCGGGAAATTAAGTACCTGGCGGTGTCTCCTCGGGCGGCTCAGCTGGCGGCATCTTCTCAGGCCCCACTGAACACACAACCCTCCTAGTGTGTTGTTCTTAACAAATTCCACGCTTTCACAATTTACTTGAAAAACAAATTCCACGCTTTCACAATTTACTTGAAAAACAAATTCCACGCTTTCACAATTGAATGTCTAGTAGTGTAAACTGAAAGATTGGACTTCTCATGCTATCGGAGTAACACACAACCAACCAATACTGACACACTAAAGATCTGGATGGTAGTGGTACATAAACCTGCCTGCCGGCTGCCATCATGTTGATTCAGATAATGTATGTGTTTTGGGTCCACCACCAAGGGTATATCACTAAAGCACCACTTGAAAAATACATGCTACCAGCCACACTAATATAAATTTGGGCTAGGATCGCCAGGATTCATAATATTCACCCAAGGTAGGTACCTCCGATTCAACACTGAACACACAACCCTAGGCCGCTAGCGTGTTGTTTTCGTATGGCTGCAGAATGAATGTTACAAAAGCGCAACATATGAAGACATTCGGGCCACTAAATACGAATATCATTGTATTCTTAACAAATTCCTCGCTTTCACAATTTACTTGAAAACCTTAGAGGTCCGATCTGGGTAGTAGTGGCACATAAACTTGCCTGCCATCATGCTGATTCAGAGAATGTATGGGTTTTGGGTCCACCACCAAGGGGTTTCGAGTCCATCTCATACTAACGTTTTGAATTTGCCCTTTAGTAGGGGATTTTTAGGTTTTGTTCTAAATTTGCATCATATTATAGTGTATTTATAGCGTGTTTTTACTGATATTTGTGATGTATATGTCATATTTTTATCTTGTAAGTGTGCTGTCTGATGCTTGTGTCTGAATTCACCTTTTAGGGGGGCCACCCTGTTGGTCATTACTTGAATAAATAAATGAATAAGTATACAAAGTATATACATATTGACAACATGCAACTGACACTGATTCATACCAATGTAGCTCATACCGAATAGCCGAATAAAAGCGAACTTAACAGAAGCGTATTTTTGCTATACCTAGTTCCACTCCAAGTTTACGGCCGAAGCGCTTTCAGAAATTTGCATTGCATTTGCATTTTGCAATTGAACCTACAATTCCTGGTGATATATTTCGCGTGCTGTTATTATTAAAGCGCTTCGGCCGCAAACTTGGAGTGGAACGAGGTATACATGCATGTATTTGCATTATTTTTGCACAGTGACAGAAAATACGAGATACTTGGAAGGGTCGTTTTTAAAGTTGAAAGTTAACCCGCGCGGCGCTGGGGGTAAATTTTACCCCCCTCCCGGATTTTCTCCATAACTTGACAACTATGACAGATATCAAAGTCAAACTTACGGTAGCTTATGGTGCATCAACTTTACGTCTTCTGCCATTTTTTTTGTTAAATTCGTGAAAATTTGTGGCAGATAATGACGTTTTAGTGACGTCATGCCATGGCATTTTTGGTGAAAAAAAGTTAAATGTTTGAAAACTCGTAGAAAATAGCGTGTTACTGCAAATTGCAAATAAAAGGCGTCAAAAGAAGGGAAATAACATTGTCTTTGACATGGCTATCTCAGATTTGCAAAATTTTGGGTTTTTGACCCCCAAAAATGCAAAAAACTGATTTTTTGGGAAGAATTTCCACAAAAGTTTTTTGTTTGAAGATTTTCAAAAAAACGGAAGATATATTAGAGAACCGAGTATGAACGATGTTCAAACCAAATTTCAAAGCAATTTATTTATTTTTGACTGACTTATGGCTCTCTAAGAACAAGTAACTCATGACGTCATTTTTTTAAATTGCGTTTTTTGGCTTTTACTGACCAGATACAGACAAATAAATGCCACCACTGTAATTCGAAGATAAAACCAGTCTAGAAACATGCAATGTTTATTTAGATTAATCAATTTCAAATTTTGACCTTATTATGACCTGACCTTGACCTGAGGACGATTATATGGTGTCAGGCTGTGAAAATGGTTGCTTCTATCGAATTATACGTGTAAAATAACCCATAAAACATGTGTCGCATGGCTTTCGTAGACCTGTGACCTTGTGTGACCTGACCTTGACCTTGACCTTTGCTTACAATTTCACTTTTACTTATGCGGGAAATGCATTATACACTCTGGAGCACTTTGTGAGATAATAGTTGCAATATAAGGCTTTGGATGGAAAGTATAGCCCCAAAAACTAAAATACTTACATTTTACATTTGACCTGACCGTGACCTGACATGTTACCTTATTTTAAGAATTTCGAGTATGCATTCGATTCTTCTCGTTGAGAGCTTGCGTTCGCCGCATTGCGCGTCTCGCTGCGGTTATTGGTTCGGAAGATACGAGGGGGGGGGGTAAAATTTCCCCCCCCCCAGCGCCGCGCGTTTGGCTGGAGACCCCAGCGCCGCGCGGGTTAAGCGACTGGAGCCTTTTCGAAAACAGCACGGGGAATATACATAGGGAATTACTTGAAATACTAGAGAAATTGGTTCCGTACCAGAGCAGCGCATATTGAAGTAAAACTTGGCGAATAATGACCAAAAATATAAATCAGTCTTATTGTCAAATTATTTTAAGTTGACTAACTTGATTGGAGCCTTTTGCAAAATAGCACGCGCTATACACAAGTTTTTACTTGAATTACTGGAGCGTCCCAGAGTGGCCCACATTGAAGTAAAAGTGGGTGAATGATGGTCCAAAAATATACATACGGAAGAATGGGGTAAAGCGACCAGGGTAGGTAACACGCAAGGTAAGGCGGACACTATCTTTGTAGCACAAACGCACTAACGTTACGAGTGGGAAAAATGAGTACTATGATTTCCCTTTTCGGCCCCTCGGCCTAAGCAAAGTCAGGTGAGCTTGCTCCCCGTCGTTAATTCGTAATTTCGATTTTTTGAAGATGACCCTCTCGGTTGGGGCTATTCATATTCTATTTTGGAAACCTTTGTGTACTCGTACTAGTACAAACTTGACTTCTTTTGTGGTAATTGCTTAAGCCGCCAGTGCTGATTTGCAGTGCTGGGTGAATCTTGATTCAATATGCCGTCCGATGAAATTTGTTCTGAATCTTTTGTGTCGAATGTGGGGTAAGACAGTCACCATTTACTCCCGAGTGGCCACTAACCCCACCTCACCATCAGAACCTCATAACAGATGTATCGAAACAATGATAACGGGCAATGTTCAGCCATCCATTAACCACATTGTGTGATTTTTTTCGAATCGTGGTCGAATGCAAATACATCTTAAGTGTATGATGTTACGCTGATGTCATGCTTATTTTATTGTTAATGCTATTCCTTAACCCGGCATTGACTGGGGTCTCAGCCGAACGCCATTGACTGGGGGGGGGGGGGGGGGGTAAACGCCCCCTGGTTATCTTCCGAACCAATGATCGCAGCGAGATGCACAAGGCGGCAATCGAAGGCTCTCAATGTGTTGAATCTAAAGCATACTAGAAAATGTAAAAGTGAGGTCAAATGTCAGGCCACGGTCAGGCCAAGTTTCACAATCGACGTATTCGAGCTTATCTGCCATATTTTCCATCAAAAGCCTTCGATTACGACCATGATCACCCAAAGTGCTGCCAAAAGTATGATACACATCCGGTATGACCTAAAATGAAATTGTTGGCCAAGGTCAAGGTCAAGGTCAGGTCACAAAAGGTCACTATGCTTAAAATATCTACGAAAGTCATGCAACACATGTTTTCTGAGTTATTTTCCACGTAGAATTCGATAGTGATAGTCATTTTACCACCTGACTTCATTTACGTGAAGTTAATCTCAAGTTCAGGTCAAGTCCAGGTCACTGAAGGTCAACATTTTTAATTGATACATCTACATAAAAAGGCATGTTGCTAGACCAGTTTTGTCTCAGAAATACAGTGGTGCAATTTATTTGTCTGTATCTGGTTAAAAAAGGGAAAAAAGTTTTTTTTTGCAATATGACTTAATGAGTCATACTATAGATCGTCATACTATAGATGCCATACGTCAGTCAAAAATAGTCTGACATTTGGTATGGTCGTTTCTCATATGTGGTTCTCTGACATATATTCCGGCTTTTTGAATATCTTTGAAAAAGTAAATTTTGTGGTCATTTTCCACCAAAAAAATAGTTTTTTTTAATTTTGAGGGTCAAAACTCAAAGGTTTACCAATTCCGAGATATCAGGTTTGTAGCCCTTGCAATTTTATATCTTTGGTTTTTAATTGCATTTTGCTTTAAATATGGCATTTCTACGGCCTGGAAAAGTTTAGCTGATTTTGGTGTAAAACTCGTGTGTAGTGACGTCACTAAATTCGATATACCTCGAAATTTGTCGACGAAATTCTTTATATTTTCATAGAAGACGTAAAAGTGATCTATAAGAAGGTACCCGAAGTTTCACGTTGATAGCGCGATTCGTTTTTGAGCTATTACACAATTTCATCAGGGGGGGGGGGGGGCGTTAAAGGGAATATCCCACCTTAACATCATATTTGAGTTGAGATAGCCATTTTGATGGCTTGGTAATGCAATTAGGTATGGCAGCAGTTAAAAGAACCATAATTATCTAATACAAAAAGATTTTCGAGTTTGATTTAGACATCTGTAAAAAATAAGTCCCAGGTGTATTTTAATAGGGCCTCTAAACCGACAGCGTCATCTCTCTTCACCCAACTGGTAATGATAGTCGGCTTGTTTTAAGGTCAGCCTTGGAATATTTTCGTCTTTCATTTCTCGATCCCCGGGTGGTTCGCAATCTAGAGGCTAGCACTATCAGCTGGAATTTTTGCAGCAGTTGGCCGCCAGGGACCGCTAGTGAGCCAGGGTGTTATGACGTCGCAAGCAAATGGTGACAGTAAAAATAGTTAACGCCAAGTATTTATTTATTTATAAATCAATCAATCAATCAACATTTAGTGGTACCATTTGCTTGCGACGTCATAACACCCTGGCTCACTGGCGGTCCCTGACGGCCAACTGCTGCAAGAACTCCAGCTGATAGTGCTAGCCAATCTAGGCTAGACACCGGGTGGTTCTGTGCAATAGATGTCGACACAAAATTGTCCCATATATTTGTCAGCACAAAGGATTTCCCTATTATGAAGAAAAAAATATATGACGTCACCAACCCAACTTTCCGCTTACAACTAAAAGTTGAATATCTTCCAAGATAAACATTTTTTCGGGAAAAAGTTCACGAACATGTTCAACTGACCTCGCCTGACATGTAGACATATAATTAAGTGTGATTCGACAATTTTCAAAAAGGTGGGACAGTTCCTTTAAACGCCCCCCCCCCCCCCCAGTCAATGGCGGGTTAAATGCAACATTATATTTACTCATCAATCCATACCTGCCGAAATTAGCGGAACCTGCCTCCACGAATGGCAAGGTCTAACTCTTCTACTTGTTTACACACTCTTCATTTATGGACAATCAATTTAAACCACGTTATATAAAATGAAAATTAATGGATGTTGCATTATAACCCTCGCCTTACGGGGGGGGGCGCTGACAGCTCCCCCCTGAGGTTTTTCTTGAATAACGTTTTACACATGCGGTGCATCTTGCTGAAATGGGCAGCAGCTGAGTTTGCAACAATTATACGTATCCTATCAAAAGTTGAAGTGTATAAGATTATTAGATCGTGACCTATGACCTTTTTGTCAAGGTCATGTCAGACCCCAAAGGGCCATTGACCTGACCCCAAAGGTCATCAGTTGACCTAGATACTCAAAATGGGATGCCTTTGGATTTTACTTGACAGGCAACACGTTACTTTTTGAGGTGTCTCTCTATCTCTCTCCGTTCGGAAGTTATACTAAGCGCCCTGTACAATGTACATGTGCTGTATTGCAAAACGCATAGAAATTATCATCTAGGGTGACGATTTCCGTGACCTAAGAGGTAATTAACACGCGCCCTGGAGGGCCTCTGATAATTACACTCCCTGGAGGGGGGGGGATTTCGCCCCCCCCCCCCTATGATCTCGAAAACCACGCAACGTAGCGACAAGCGGAAAACGACGTTAGATAGCTCGAGACAAGCTCTTTCGAAAGTATTTCGTTAATTTTTATTTTCAGGTCAATATTGAGGTCACCAGAGGTCATCAAGAGTCAGATTTTCAAGTTTTCAAGACTTTGGTTCGAACACCCCCACATATCTCGGGAACTATGATAGTTAGCAGCAAACGGAAAAAAAGCAATCGAAATTCATTGAAAAATGCAATCGACTAGGTGTCCTCAGATTTGAGCTCAGGTCAATATTTTAGGCTGCGGAAGTCATCGAATGTCAAAAAGGTGATTTTGTTTTCAAAACTGTTTTTCCGAAATAACCTTTTACCTAATAAAGATAAAGCAATAATGTTTACGCCATCGCGTGTGTCTTGTCAAGGCACTTCGAATCATATTCATGGTGATCGGGTTAGGTCAACTGAGAAATTTGACCTCAGGTCAAGGTCAAGTGGTGACCCAAGTTAGTCATGTTGCATATTGGGAGACGTGTCTCGACGAGACAAACATATTGGTACCGTTTTCTCTTCTCTATCTTCATTATGTCGATAGTTATGGATAAAACCGTGTTGGCAGTCACAAAATTGACCTGACCTTAGGTCACCGATATTAGAAATCCGAGATGAAAAAATTGTTGGTATCTATGACCTTATGAAGTTCTGCAAGATTGAAACCGATCGGCGTAAAACTGTGGCTGTGGTACTACTGCAAACGTTTTGGAGTTGAGGTCATCACGTGACCTGGTCTGGTGACCTGACCTGAGATGACCTGAGGCCAAGAATTTTACATAATGCGGGAAGTTCATTTATAAACAGGTATCCAAAAAACGGCGGCGCTGCGCGCCGCCGTTTTTGCGCTATCCTCGAAAAACCGGAGGGGTGGGCGAATTTCGTCCCCCCTCCAGGGCGCGTGTTAACTGGCCCAGACATAAAAATTGATATATTGCCAGATAGCTAATACAACGACCAACATTTTGACGCTAACCAAATCGTTTTATACTAATCACTGTGGTAATTACGACGGACAGAGCAAAATCGTTATTTTTGGACGTGGTCGATCTTAGGTCATTCACTTGACCTGGAAGATCACCCGTTAACCTGAAACCTAAACATCTCATACTGTTAGATTCCTCTCATGACAGGCAACATACTGCAGTTCTTGCCGCATTGCTCTATCTTGATTGGTTTGGAAGTTGTCAAGGGGGCCTGTCAGCCCCACCCGTAGGGCGAAGGTGAGAAACGGTCTCCGTAGGGCGAGGGTTAAATGAGGTGGTTTATGCATTTCATAAAATGCACAGTGAGACAGTGACAGAAGGCCCACTGTTGGGCTGGCTTAACCCGCGCACTGCTGGATATCCAGCCGAACGCGCTCCGCTCGGGAGGGGGGATAAATTTTACCCCCCTCGTATCTTCCGAACCAATGACTGCAGCGAGACGCGCAAGGCGTCGATCGAAAGCTCTAAAGGAGACAAATATAATGCATACCCAAAATTCTTAAAATAAGGTCACATGTCAGGTCACGATCAGGTCAAAGGTCAAATTTGAGGTTTTTAGTTTGTGGGCCATACTTTCCATCCAAAGCCTTAGATTACGACTATTATAACACAAGGTGCTCTCAACGGTATAATGCATCTCCCGTATATGCGAAAATGAAATTGTAAGCAAACGTCAAGGTCAAGGTCAGAGGACAAAAGGTCACAGGTCTACAAAAGCCATGCGACACATGTTGTATCGGTTATTTTACACGTAGAATTCGATAGTAGCGGTCATTTTCACAACCTAACTCCATATAATGGCCCTCGGGTCAAGGCCAGGTCACAATAAGGACAATTTTTCTTTCAATGTATTAATATATATAAAAAGACATGCTTCTAGAACAGCTTTGTCTCTCTCAGAAATACAGCGGTGGTATATATTTGTCTGCATCTGGTCACTAAAGGCAAACAAAAACGTAACTTAAAATGACGCCATGAGTTACTTATACTTAGTGAGTCATAAGTCAGTCAAAAATAAAGGTATTGTTTTGAGATTCGGTTTAGGTATCGTCCATACTTGGTCCTCTAACATATATTCTGTTTTTATAATATCTTTAAAAAATGGATTTTGTGGAAATTTTCACACTTTTTTATCATTTTTTGGGGGGTCAAAAATCCTAAATGTTGAAATTCAGAGATTGCCATTTTGACGACAATGCCATTTACTTTCTTTAGATGTTCTTAATTTGCAATTAGCATCAAAACTTGATTTTCTACGAATTTTCTAACATTTGTCGTTTTTCCACCAAAAATGACATGACATGACGTCATTAAAATGTCATTATCTTCCACAGTACTACCTAAATTTCAGTGAAATTTGGTGAGGATACGTAGAATTGGTGCAGCATAAGGTACTGAAACCTTGCCGTCGCTATCACTCATTGTAAGTTATCGAGAAAATCTGGGAGGGGTAAAATCCCCCTCCCCCAGCGTGGCGCGGGTTAAGGCCCGATTCTGACATTATTTTAATGCATGGGTAGCGCTAGCTGCCGTTTACCATTCGTTATAGGTGCCTTAAACCTACCTTTCCTGTGGTATTTTTCCATGGCGCGATTTACTGGGGGGGGGGGGGTGGGGATCTATTTTTGCCCTATTAATATTTCGCTTTCGCACACCTCAATACTTCCGTTTGTATCCATGCCCGTCCTGGTTCTTTTTGTGCCATTTATGAAAACATACGTTCCAAAACACCATACCTTTGTCTGCCTGGCACTCTGTGGCGATAAATGTCATTTCTGATGGCTGACCTTTGAGCTATTTTCGTTACAATCTGTTCTCGCCTGCTCCTCGAACGATGGTTGAAACGCATTCACGTTCTTCGTATGTATTGTGTAATAATGGTTTCTGCAAAATGTGAGAACGAATAGGTAAGGGACGAACTCCCAAAACAGCAATAACAGAGGAATGCAGAACGAAACACGAGAATACATGGAATATGTGCAAAATAAGAACCACAATGCACGTAGAGTTATACCCACCGACTTTCTCGCTCCAAAGCAGGCAAGATGAGTAGTTATTCAATTATCAAAGCAAACAAACTAGCGCCGCAACGCGGCAATCGTCCATGTGACCGGTTCAACAAGCAATGGCAGCTTGAACGGATCGCTCGCTCATCTCTTTCTCTCTTTCTCTGGTACTCGAATTGCAAGCGCGGAAATAAACAATCCTGCCAACAAAGTCCAGCGCACATTGACCACGACGAAAACATTTCTCGAACAATACATCAAATTCGCATAGCGCGAATAATACTAAACGATAACAAAAGTAACCGAAAACATTGACAAATATCGACAAGTACCAAGACCGCGCGGCGACCAGTACTTGCTAGCAGCGAAAATTGCCCATCACCGCCCGGCAGTAGCCAGAGGGGGAGAGCAGGGAGGACAGGGCGGCGGCGCGATCAGCTGGGCGCCTCCCCCACTCTACCCCGAGCCAGCGTCCCAGAGCCCGAGCGCGGCTGGCGCGGCGGCGGGGCCGGCCGCCGGGGAGGGGAGGGGAGGGGCTCCTCCATCCCCCAACACCGTCAGAGCGCTCCCCAAAAACGGAGCGCCAACACATTCGATACATTTTCCCAACTTTTTACACCCGTGTCCCCAGGTCTGACGCACTTCCCTCCATTGTATTCAGATCTTGCCGAACAGTGGTAGCAGGTAGCCGACCAAAAATAGAACGAGGAGCGCATGACGATGGTCCATTTTCATATCAGGATATGACAGGGTTTCTGACTTTGGACCGGTTTCGCGGATAAAACCAGCCTGAAATCGGTGTTTTTTCTTCAATGCAAAAAACAACCTATCTGGATCAGTTTTGCATAAGGAATTATAATCTGGAATCAAAAATAGCATGGCATCTATTTGTTCTTCTTCATCCCATGAAGGTCTGATCTCTGATCTGATCATTTCGCGTCTGCGTGCGGTTGCCTTGTAAAAAAAAAACACAGTTTTTACAAAACGCGTTAAATCGGCAGGAAAACCAAAAGAATCTGTAGACAAGATGTTCAGGTGCAATAGCTATTGGTTTTCTAATCGATGTAGGCCTTAAACAAACAAAAAGTTTTGGTTTACAAGAGGGTGATTTTTTTACAAGGTGAAGTCAACAACAACTCGCGAGTACGAAACCATTGATTGCCCCGTTAATATAGCTTGCAGAAGATTGACAATGGCACCATTTTGTTCCCAAGGCTTTGCTCAATCGACCCATCTCCAATTTGTACTATTTAGAACCCGGATAAGTGTTGTAGAAGAATGGTTTTATGGGAAATTGTTACAAAATTGGCCTATTTGAATATGGTTTTTACTCTGGTCGGTTCGGCTAAGATCCAACGCAGCGTCTAAATAAAATGTGAGGAACTAATTGAACTCGATATGCTCTGACAGAAAATTGAATGAACAAGATAATGAGCTTAGCGCAAACTCCGCCAAGCATATGGTTGTGGTTCTACGGCCCTTCGAACTTCGAACTTGGTCGACCAAATATTTTTTCCCCCTGAAAAACTCGCATTTTTCATTTTTTCGTCTTTTACGCTAAACTATTGATACTCAGAGTAAATAAATTTAACTTTTGAGGATGGTAAATGAAAGTCCACTTAATTCCCAGCATTTTGACGCCAAGTTTGTAAAGATTGGTTTAAAACTGACGCGTGTAGATTTTGTTTACACCCGTGTCCGAAAAACCGGTCCAGAGTCCGAAACCCTGTCATATCAGGATATCAACCGTGATTTACTCTCATGGACAAATACTCTGAAAATAAGATTGACTAGCACAGCTGGACTTATCCAGTCGCGAATTATCGAAGATAGATTGTGTAATAATTTGTGCTGTATAAACGCACTATTACAGCATAGTGACATCATTTCCTTGTCATAAACTGTTTTCTGTTTCGTTGGAAATCACACGTTTATAAGTCAACACCAGGGTTGTCTGGTTAATAAATGGTACCAATATATAAGTTCGTTGGCCTAAGTACCCGCTCATCTAGTCTGCTGCTTAAGCTAAGCACCTATAACCGTTCTAGCATGAGGAGTCATCACTTAGGCGCATTATATGTTAAGGATTGATGCACCTTGGCCTGAAATCATTTTTCTTTATCGTATTTTCACGATGCTGGACTTCGACGATAGCGCAGTGATCGAGCTGAAAACAGCGCTGACGATACGGGCACCTCCCCTCCAGACGATTTCCCGGGGAGGGAAGCGCTTATTCGTCGATTTCCCAAAGGAAAGAAACAAGCGTTGGCCCGTATGCCAATTTTCAAAAGGCAGAGGAGTTCACTAGTGGTTGGATTAATGTCAATACCGTCAGTTTCTTCGTTTGTTTCTGTACATCTTATTCTGATCCCTTGCACGAAGTCATTTGAGGATTGCTTCTTACTGTCAAATGAGTGCATTGCACTTTTATTGTAAGGCTGCTCGTCTCTTCTCCGTCTCTTCTCCGTTCGTCTCTCCTCCGTGTCACAGTCACTGCGAAATAAATACATTGCTTAACAAAAATACTTTATTGCTTTTGGGTTCAATCACTTTAAGAAATAAGAAAGTATATGTAACACTGTAAGTAGCACTTGCAATCAAATCAGCGACTGCTCAAATGCACTGACTTATCAAGACGAAAGTGTGGCGGTTTTAAAATCGCGACTTTTATAGCATTTCCATCAATCATTAAACATATTATGACTCAAGTTTTCTTTGAAATATATGTGATGTATAATGAGTACCTATTCAAGTAATTATGTGTATCTTCTAACCAGCTTTTGATAATATACAGAACATTACTTTCCACCGTTCCGGTGTTTGAGGTAAATTGTTATCGAGTTAAAAAGAGCGCCTCTGAATACCTCGTTGTAATTCGAGAGCTATTTATCAGTTGATAAATCTAAAAACACCGTTAGAATGATTGACAGTGACATAAAAGGCATCATTCTAAAGTCGGAAGAAAGACATTGAATAAAGCAATACGAAAGCAAAGTGTCCGGGGAAAATATGGAAGTATGCTTGATCTTTTGGAAATAAAAAGGAAGCAAGGTTAATGCGGGTATATGGTAATTAAGGGGCCATTTTTTCAACAATTAAATATGAATATTGAATAGGATTTCGTCTATTAACCTCATCGTGCCCTTACCAGACTAAATTCAACTCATTTACTCAACCAAATAGGATAAAACTGGGTATCCCAGTTTTCTTGTCTCATGCTTCGTGATTGGAACAATTTAATTTACTTATCTATTAGGTCTTTTAGTTGCATTGTATTTCACCGTAATACACAGATGCAACGAGCCATAGCAATGGATGGTCTGTTACTAGGTCATGAGACATGAGGTTTCGCTTATCTCCAATCCCCCAAAAATGCATGTTACAAATTTTTGCTTCACTAACAGACGACGGGAACATCACCTATATTTTTAGACGCATAAACCCGTACCACCATCGTCCAACGCACTGATTTTTGGGGATCCAGATCGCCATCTGCCGTCACTCTCTTCTGTGAAGTCCCGGTCACCGAGGATGATTCTGGGAGTGTCGCTGGGCGCAGCAGTGCGCGAGGCGGCGGCAGATGGGTGCTCAGAACATCCCCGCCGTTTCCCGCTCGGCGGCTCCTCCTGACGTCAGGGCCGGGCCGTGGAGGGTCCAGTTCCAATGCCCGGGTCACGAGGCCAACGACCATGGCGACTGTTCTGTGAATAGCGCTGGATCGGACAACCCTCCATGGCGTGCTCCGCTGGAATGGTGAACACTGCACTGGCCAATATTGGGAGCGATGTAGGCGATCGAATTACAATAGATCCTTGTTCTGTACCAAATAGGACTATTTTATTTTGCTTATTGGTTGGCGTTATTCTGAAATGAAATGGTATTAATTTGTGAGGCCAACTTTTGGTACTCGTGTTGAAACATGGATTAATCTGCAGGCTGTTGCTGCAAAACAAAATAGTATGTCTGCCTCAGAACGACTCCGGATTCGACGCCGCTGACAAGATCCAGATATTTCCGCTGACTGCGACTCTCATCCAGACTGAAGCTGCCAAATCCTACCGGATCCGACCCGGACTCTAATTCTGATACTGCTCTCCGGCTCCAGAAAGTTAAACCTGCGTGATGATAACTCGGTGACAGTTCAAAGGACATACTCATACCTTGTCTATATTTGTGCGGAATAACACTGTTTTTATTCGAACACAAAACACGCGAGTTTGTGAATGTTAGTCTTCCGTGATGTATCGCTCTATTCAATATAAAACAAGATGGCGCTACAAGTGAATCGGGACAGCAGTCAAAGAAGTGATGAATTGGTCAAACATCGGCGCTCTTTTTCAGGGCTTGTGCTTATATGTAATTTGCATTGATGTCACAAACTGACCTTCCTACGATGCTGCCATTTTGCATTTTTAACACTCGCACCGACGGGTCCTCCCCAACTTCACACGGACAGGGAGCGGATACCTGTTCCCTCCTAAGATCTTGAAAACCACGCAACGTAGCGGCAAGCGGAAAACGGAGTTCGATACCTCTTGACAATTGATATCGAAGACATTCATGTCCTTTTTAGGTTAGGTCAATACAGAGGTCACCAGAGGTCAGCAAAGGTCAAATTTCTGCCACATGTGTGTCCTTTACAAACGCGCCTTTATCTCGAGAATTAGAAGAGATAGTGAGTGCAAACAAAAATTGAAAGAAATTAACTTTGCTGTTTGGAAAATTTTATCTGATATGATATCTGGTCAATAGTTTGATCGATAACATTAATTATGAAATATGAAGAGAGAAAAACATTGAACATTCAACATTCTTAAATCGTTACATAGTGTTCTGCGAATACCTTATGACTGAAGCACGATGAAGTGATGTGGCTTTCATCATTGTATTTGGGTCGGCGAGCCGCGTCGAACGATGTATTACGTGGTCTAGTTAGGTTATATCCTAAAATTGGCCTGACCTGGGGTCAGTTCAAGGTCAGGTCAAGGTCACATTTCTCCAAATTTGACGCTTCGCAACTTAACATTGTCCTGTCTTGATTCGGTAAAAAGTTATAAGGCCTACGCATGACCAGGATTGACCTCGTCAGGTAACATGGATATCATGACAGTTTTTTATTTTATAAATTTAGTCTGAATGTTTTTTAATGGATGGATTTCCGAGGCCAGGCCCCGCGCTAAGCATAGTTTGTTGCGCAGGCCCTGGCCCCACCACCCAATAAAGAAATTCATGGCGTCCGGAAGAATTTAGTAGCGAAGGTTTTACGTGCCCAACATACCTGAACACGGTCTGCCCCTCCCTCTGACGTCATCTGACCTTGAGTGCGACCACTGTCACCGGCCACAAGCCATCCCAGTCAGGGGCAAATAGCGAGCGCCGAAGCGACTCGAACCCTGGCTTCCACCACCGGGTGAGGTCAGAAGTCCGGCGCTCTCCCAACTGAGCTACAGGGGCGGACTACAGGGGCTGGAGAGTTGGACAGCCCAAAACGAATAGCCAACGGCCAACCCACGTACGGCCGAGGAACAAACGAAGCCAAGTACCACATTCATTTTCGTTTTATTTACGCCATGTTTTTATATTTTTGCAGTTACAAAGTAAATGTATTCTCCCAATTTGAATCCTTCTCTACCTTGATGCTATGCGCGTGCGAAACGATTATATGGCTGACGCGCCTTAGACTGCAGTCGTATGTCCCCCTTCAACCCACCCTCTTCACATATACTTATCACCTAATGCCCCACCACCACGCACATGTATCAGCCAAAACACGGGGCATCCTATAGCATGCATCGTACGTGAGCGTCGGCACGCCTAAATTTATAAATAAATACAACATTTTATTTGACTTGAACACTTGCGGTAACGATCAACTCGGATACAATGTGCCTTAATTAAATCATTGTTATTTGTATGCTACAAGTGATGTTTTGTTTAACATCAATAGACACGCATCCTTCACTGGTGTCGGCTTTGCTGTGTAACTGTCTATGAGCTTGCATCTGCATAGTTGCATAGTTGACAGCACAAGCAAACAATGTTGTCGGTAATACACCTACCAGTATTTTAAATCACCACGTAGTCACATTGAATGACGGTCTTCAATATCACCGCCCATTCGAAATCCGACATTCGAACCCATTCGAAACAACAAAGAGTCGTTATCATCGAACTGGAAGGTGTTTGTAATTGACATTCTATGTCACGAGCTGTGCGGGTGAAGCCCCTGTCACATTAATCCTGTGGTGATGTAGGCCTGTTCGTGACAGAAACACGGGGCGAAACGCGATCTAAACACGTTACACAGCCAAAAGCACTGACACTGACCGATGTTGCGCGAACGATTTTCGTCATGAATATTTCATGACCGGTTAATGCCACGCAGCATTGAGGATTGAAGGGTTAGTAGGCTATTTAGCAGGCTACTAAGGGAATCCAATACAATAATGAAACTATAGATTGGCAGACACAGATAAACTCTTCTGCCAGAGAAACTCTTCTGCCGGTGAAACTTTTATCTCGTCTTGAGATAAACAAAACCCCCTAACCGAGATGTCTTTGCAGATTTGAGCTCTTCTCGTCTTGACGAATCTTTTGCTATCTCAAATTCTCCTTATTAAGCGAAATAAATTATTTTAGAAAAATGAGAAGAAAAAAATGACGGGGCCATGGCTTTCCTACCCCCCCCCCCCCTCCCCCTTGTTTCTACGCCTATGCCTTCTTGCTGGACATACAATGCTCACTATCCTCCTAAAGTTGCTTAACTAGACTAGACTAAACTAGACTTTGGGCATCATCCTGGAGTGGACGGTGAATAATAAAACACATACTACATAGAGAGCTGTCATATGAAATCATTATATGTAAAATACCGATTGCGATACTGATGTGCTTGAAATCAGTCGATATTTCCTGCATGAGCGGGCCCCGCGACAGGACCACGCGATGTTGTTTGTTCCCCGGTCACGCACGGAGATGGGACGGCGGCGTTTTGCCTGCCGGGGACCAGCGCTGTATAACGCCCTGCCACGCGACCTTTTAGGACTGCCCGTGCCGCTGTTTCGTCGCCGGGTGCGGCAACATCTCGCTGCCGCTCCGCGGGCCCGGACTGACCGACGCAGCGATTCTCACCGTCATGCCGACGGGTTTTATTTGACTGATTGTATGTGTGTGTGTGTGTGTGTGTGTGTGTGTGTGTGTGTGTGTGTGTGTGTGTGTGTGTGTGTGTGTGTGTGTGTGTGTGTGTGTGTGTGTGTGTTCGCGTGTGTCAGTGTTTTTTATTCTTGTTTTTACTTGTGTGATTTTATTGTATGTTTTTTTCTGACCATGTTTCCTGTGTTTTTAACTTATGACGAGAGGTTATAATAGCCACAGGCACATGTGGACGACCTTAATCAAAGTCTGTATAAGGTTATTTTTTGGTCAAACTGTTTTTCGCAAATAACATTTTGCCTATTAAAGATAAGGTAATAATTTTCACCAAATCATGTTTGTCTCGTCAAGGGACTTCGAATCCTATTCATGCAGACCAGGTTAGGTCAACTTATAAATTTGAACTCAGGTCAAGGTCAAGTGATGAACCAAGTAGGTCATGTTGCAGTTGCATATTGAAAGACGTGTCTCGAGGAGACAAACATATTGGTGCAAGTTTCACTTCTCTATCTGTATTCTGTCGAGAGTTATTGACAAAAACGTGTTGGTGACATCAGATAACCTCTGCCGACCCCGTAAGGGGTCACTGAACAAAAATTGTACCTGGTTCATCAAGAATGAATTACCTATGATCACATTATCTAGGTGGAATTGGACTGATATCATGCGTATCCTCGGAAAAGGAAGTATTTGAATATTTTCCCATTGACTTATAATGGGGAGGTCACGAAATTGACCCGACCTTTGGTCACAGATATACAAAATAGAGATATACTAATTGTAGGTACTTATAAGCTTATGAAATCCTGTAAGTTTGAAACCGATCGGCTAAAAACTGTGGCTGTGTGTGGTACGACCACAAACGTCTTTGGAGGTGGGATCACGTGACCTGGATGGTGACCTGACCTGATTTGACCCGAGGTTCAAAATTTAACACAAGGTGGGTAATTGATGCCCAAACACCTGTGCCGAAAAAGGCGGCGCTACGCGCAGCCGTTTTTTTGTTATCCTTGAAAAACCTCAGGAAGGCGTCTAAACGCCCCCCCCCCCTCCACCCCGGCACGGCGCGGGTTAACACGCTCGGTCAGACCCGAGTAATTCCTGCCAGGTTGTGCAGTAAGAGTGACAGACGGTCTAGATTTTCCACTACCCGACCACATCGCAACTTTCTGCATCATATCCAACATAAAAGCATGGTTAAAAGCCGCCGAAAACGAAACCAGACTATCGTCCATTACATAGAGCGTGGACGGCGGCGACTGAGTTACCATCCCAATGACGTCAACCACTGGCCGCGGGGGACGGTAAAAACAAGCGCTGATGGTTTTACCTGGTGATAGGGCCTTGGGGATGAGGACCCGACCCCCCCCCCCCCCGTCTACGACTTTTCGTCGTTGACGATCCGACGCCACCCCCCCCCCCCCGGTCAACGATTTATTCGCCCTACACACCCGGCGCCACCCCCGTTAACAACATTGAATTGAAACATTGAAACAACTCAAATGTTTGCCCCCCAAACTATAACCCTATCTATCCGCTATGAAGAGTGGGGCAAATGCCCCTACCAAAGGTACATGGGGGGACATGCAATACAAATACTAGTATGCCCTCCCTCGCGTAACGACTCTTTCGTTCGCGGTGAGGACCCCCCCCCCCCCGGTTAACGACTTTTCGCGCTAACGACCCGACGCCACCCCCCCCCCCCCCCGGTCAACAACTTTTCGCTGATAAAACGGAGCGAAATTTTAGCCCTCCAAACTCGAACCCTAGATCAGCCAGTCCCTGAGTCTTTGGCCTCCCCAAAACGGAGTGACTGGGTCAGCCAGTGCGGCTGAAGCTACCACCGTCCCCGTTCAAATTCCTATTATTTATCGTCTTACGCAAAGCATAAATTACATCATGCATCCGCATGTTTCTAGGAAGGTTTCAGTAATTAAATTTACTTCGGTTGTGATATTTTTTTGCAGAAGCACGGTCGCATTCGCTTTGTTTAATTATATCCGTGCTACGAATTTAATTGCATAGGTAACAATCATCTTGAATCTGTCAGTCTTATATGACAAGTCTGCGTCTGTCGTAGTTTTATGACGAGGCCGCGATCTCTGGGCTGATGTCTGCACCACCTGACAATCAACACCGCTGTTACCTGCACTGATCCTGAATGATGAAAGCAGGAAAGCTATGACGTCATCGACGGCCTCACTGAACCGTTTTCATGTGCCGCAAATGATTTTTACGCCGCGAAAAAGACATGTTACTCGGCTGGTGTTTCTTACCGCGTTGACGTACTACCTCACAGACACCCGGTCCGCTGTCGGAATTTCCCTTCACGGGGTGCTGCTGGGACCCCTCCCCCTCCCCCCCTCCCCATCGGCTGCTCCCGTGACGCACGTATCGACAATGCCGCTCGGGAATCCGGGTTGCGGACGCCGATTGTCCGAAAATACGTCCGGCGTTCAGGCGGATGTCTACCGAAGAACAAACGCAGATCTGGCGCAGATCTGGCGTATTTTTACGAACGGACATTGTGTCCTTTACGGTCTCTTCACTGTCGTGGAGAGTGGATTTTTGTCGTGGAGATGGTATTGCAGACAAATGTGCGAAAATAACGGCGCTTAGAATTCCCGCTGACGTAGAGGCTCGGTGAGACCAGTACCGCACGAGTGCGTTCGCCAGCATCTCCGCTGCCGTTTCACTGCCGTTCCACTCCCGCCTCGCTCCCGCCTCGTCTCCGTCCGACAGGTCGCACATACGTATTAAGCGTGTATTAATCGGTAATAAAATATCGCTATATAAATAACTACAAGCACACTCACGGTGAAACACATGGACGAAGAGACACTTCAACAACTACACATATGTGAATGTACAAAATGTCTTGACTGCGCGCCGACTGAGTGATTCCGCAGTCTTCTGCGCGAGCTTCAACGGAGAGATCCTTTCCGTCCACCGGTGCCGGTAGGTGCTCGCCTACCGGCTGGTGGACGCGTCACTCAGCGGCGGGGCGGGGCGCGGCGCGGCGCCCCCTGTCGCCGCGGACCGACGCCCTGGCGGAGGCGGCAGAATCGGTGGGTCCACCGCCGGCGCCGGCCCTGCGTCCCCCACGGCGACCCCGCGGGCCCCACGGAGGCCTCGCGGGCCCCTGGGCGGCTCGCTCTACCCTGATATGGCTGTCTGGCGCGCGCCATCGGCCGCAGCCGCGCGCGCGCGCGCGCACAGTCCCGCGCGGCGCGCTGCACGCGCTCACTAGAGTCCCAAACGCAGTCACGACTGCTTAGCCCTTCCAGCTGGAGCCACTCTTGCTGTCTTTTGCCGCCTTGGCGGCGGAGGCGGTGGTACCGATGGCCGAGGCGGCCTGCTTGCCGAAGAACTGCTGCTGTGAGCTGAAGGAGGAGCACTGCTGCTCCTCGCGGCGCCTCCTCTGCTGATCCTGCGTCACCTGCCACGCAGACGCCAGCATCGCCGCCTTCTTGTCCATGTCGAATTTGCCGAATCCGCTTCCGTAGTTGCTCTTCCCGGACATGTTTGTCGAGAGCCGGGTGGCCTGAGCCGGGCTGCAAGAGCGAGAGAGGTGCACGGTGAGCGGAGGCGGCCCGGCACTGCGGGCGGTCACGGCGAGTGATGCGGGGTCGGAGGCGGCGCGGCGCTATATAGCGGGAGGTGCGCCCGGAGCGCGCCCGCCGGGCCGCCGAGGCCCGCGGGGCGGCGGCCGGCGGCCGGCGGCGGCGGCGGCGGCGGCCAGGTGGGCCTCGCGCCCGAGACGACAGCTCAGAGAGGTGCCGCCAGCCGGAGCGACGGCACCGGCACCGGCACCGCCGCCGGACAGCGGCGGTGGTAGCCGGCGCATACGATATCTGCGCTCCACTCTACACAGGAGCGAGCGGGCCGGATCATCGCGAAGGAGGAGCTCACAAAGAATGGTGAGGACTTGAGGAGGTCGGCACGTGTGGTTGATGGGTTTGATGCGGTTTTGGTGACGTGAGTTTGTGGCGGTGACTGCTGTATCGGTCCTTTAGTGGCTGCATCTCTGCCAGAACTGCTGTGCGGTTCGCGGGAAGCCTTGAGCTGTCGTGTTACTTTAGTGTATATTGACTGTGGCCCAATAGTCAGTCGGTGTAATTTCGCGGTGTAATTTCACGGTGGAATTTCGCGGTGCATATGGATTACAGGTTCCGGCAAACATTTGAAATTAATACTTTGCTTAACACGTTGCTTTACAATATCCCTAATTCGCTAAACAGGCTTTTGAGCTTAGACTTAGGGGATTATGGCAGACAAGTTCAGCATTTCAATCCACAGCTATCGGAGAGTCGGGAGTCTGTTCTTTTTGGCTTGCCTCCTACATACATCGGGTATGCTTATTATCATTAAATACCTATTACTCGCCTTCCTTTCTGTTTTCTTGCCGAAGTAAAGCGGATAGCTTACAAACTTTGACCGTTTGGTTTGTTAGATTCCTTTTGGTTATTGTCTTTGGTTTTGTTATACTATTCACTTGGCAGCATGCATTGCACCCGTCATGTCAGGCGAAATGGATTCTCGACATTTCATGCCATAGTTACAACAGAGTGCACATTTGCCCAACACGTAATATATAATAGAATGAAAGTAAGCTAAGACAGGTTTGTGCTTAGTTTAAAAAATATAGAAGTTTCGTTGTGACCAAAAGCATCTGACTCACATTTCCAGTCCCATTCACTTGTAACTGAGTCATTTATACCTAACCAACTGTTTTGTTGTTTACCGATTAGTTGATGCTTATCGAGCATATTCGAACTTCATATCATCGGCTTGCGCTTTTCGGTAATAATAATATATATATATATATATATATATATATACATATATATATATATATATATATATATATATATATATATATATATATATATATATATATATATATATATATATATATATATATATATATATATATACATATATATATATATATATATATATATATATATATATATATATATATATATATATATATATATATATATATAAATATATATATATATATATATATATATATATATATATATATATATATATATATATATATACAAAGCAGTAGTGCATACGGTTCCACAGTATTCAAATTACTGTCGGTGTTTAAAATGCTAGCTGCGCGTTGTCCTTATACGAGACGCTATATTTAACCAGAATTCCCCAGACAATCGCTTCACCGCGTACGTCATAAGCGTAAGGTGTTTCAGTAAAACTCCCGAAAAGTCTATCTCTGACAGCAGGAACACCTGCCAGATCGAGGATCTACGTACATGGAAGTGGCGGCCTCCGTCCCGAGCGCATACAAAAACTACGTATTCGTGGCGGCCTCCGTCCCGCGCGCACACAAAAACTACGTATTGGTGGCGGCCTCCGTCCCGCGCGCACACAAAAACTACGTATTGTGGGGACAAAACAAATGACGTGAATATCACATGTTTATTTACAATATTTAACGAAAACCGACGTGTTTGACTGCGAATGCAAAGTTTACTTGACAGTGACTTTCCATGTCGTGAAGTTAACAATATGGTTGCTTATTTTAAAATAGATTAGTATAATAGTTGAGCAACATAAGAAACTAATATTATACTCGAAATCAACGATATATCAAGTAAGGTGGAATACCGTCACCTTGATGCAATGATGCAACTGATATGCGAATATTGTGTTTCGCCAAAAATCGCGCAATGCCTATCCGGCATTTGGCGAAACTGCACCCTTTCCCGGTTATAATGCAAGCGCATATGATGAGATATGGCTAATGAGATTGATTGAGCACTAGGATATCTGGTCTGTGTACGCGTCATGCATTTTGATGTAGGTAAGCTGGAAATCGTGTAATTTGCCCCCCCCCCCCCGATGCCTACTCTCCTGTTGGACCAGCACACATGGTACCGTTTGTTTTTATATCGCCGTGGCTGGCGTCTGAACAGATTGTGTTACATGCACACCGTACACTTGCACGCTGTCCAACCAATTCTCTGATGCGCTGGCCATGGGCGGTATCAAGCCAAGAGCGCAGTCTCACTGTGGGAACTAAAGACTAACCTAACTTTGTAACGAACCCGTACGAAATATTAAAAAGCATCCCTCATGCAACACTAAGGCAATTGACCGAACAGGATGGACGATAACATGATCGCTAAGCATGCCAGTTGCATTACATTACCCACTCTCATCATTCCTCACATTTTAATCCCTTTTTAATCCAGAATCGGCACCAGCACGCGCCATTTCCACCGATGATCCCCGTATTTTGATCCCCACTCCACATACCGGCCCAGTCTCCGCCGGATTTTAATGACGTGACCAGTCCGCACACCGTGCTCCCAGAACTGGCAAACGGCGCCGGCTTTTTTCGGCCTGGCGCCGGCTAGGCGTTGGATGACCGCGGCGCACGAGGATCCACCTAGAGCGAAGCTCAGGCGGACAGATCAGCTGCCGCGGCGCCGGCGGCGCCAGACGTTACGACGAACCGACCCCAAAGCCGCCACCCCGCCACCACCACGGCGGCGCGGCGGCGGCGGCGGCGGCGGTGGCGGCGCGGTGGCGCGCGCAAATTCCAAGCTATCCCAAGCTGGATTTTGGGGAGTGCGGGTGGCCGGTGCGGGGGGGGGGGGGGGGGGCGGGGGGGGGGGGGGGGCTGGTTAGCTCGGCGCCACGTGGCCGTGTGCCGGTATGGCGGCTTGAACCTCGCAAGTTGACCGATTTATCGGTCCGGAGTGCCCGTGGGAGTGGGCCGCGGGGGATAATCGCGCGAGACGAGACCTGCTCATCTCCAGCAACAACACCATTATACGGGAGGCGTGCTTCTTTAGCAGCACTGGCCGATTCTGGGTTATACATGCCGAGTGTTTACTGTGTTGGAGTGGCGAGACTCGACTGAAACGCGGGGTTGAATGCGGCCCGACAACTCTGGTGTTGTGTAATCTCGGGTACAACCGGTGATATCGCATTTCGGGCGCCGGATTGCAAGGCCTTCACGGATAATTTATTTAAGTAGGGTAGTTGACAAGAAGTGGGCGCGGAAACAGGAGAGGGTGGGGCGACGGTGGCTAAAACCCAGTTCACTGGAACTGTGAGTAATACTGTTTGGGCTTAGATATAAACCGATATTGTATTTAGCAGAGCCCCAAATCTGCCACATCACCTGGGCCGTATCACGTACTCGCTGGGTCACAGTGACTCCATAGTAGAAGCGCCGGCTCACAAACAACTGCAACAAGTCAGCTGTGAGCAGACCGGCTCGATCGCGGCAGCATCATCACGATCAGTCGATTGAGATGGATATTGTTGTGCTGCTGGAGACTGCTGCCTGAGTTATAAGAACCGCCACACCCCGGTTCGGGACAGCGTGTTTCTGGGTTTTGCTGACCACCGGTTGCCAGTGTGATTGGCGCCTCATCGTATTAAATGCCACCGAATGACAACACGCTGCTCGATTCGCTAATCTACCGTGGAAAAGGCGCGGCAACTTGATCAGCTGACTATTTCGTCATCGGAGATGTCATACGTACCGGTGTCTCATTGCAATGAAGACGCCACACCCAATCTGCCGTGCAAAGGAAGAACCATGTATGTCACGGTTTTCGGCAATTGACATATGTGGTTCTTCCTTTGCACGGCAACAATGACCACGTGTTCCCGTCAAAGATAGAAGGGGTTGCTGGAAACCGTTCAGCACGCGCCAGCGGGTCTCTGGTGTGCGCAACATGCTCGCTGGTGTCGAAGGTCTCGCTACCTTGTCTCGCTATCCCGTTCGTCTGGTTTACAAACCCGACTCGCGCGACCGTTTCCAGGACACCTCGCGGCGGGACCTCCTGTTCAGCATAAAGACCTCAGACGGTCGCCGACCGGAGTTCGCATCTACTTTAATAATTATGACATCATTAATCCCGCCGCCGCCGCTCCCAGCCCCGCCGCCGCTCCCAGCCCCGCCAGCGGCCTCGGCGGTGACAAGTGACGTCACGGGGAGACAGGGAGAGGTGCGCGCGGGCTCTTCAGTCGGTCATTACAGGCGGCAGCGCGGCGGGCCGACCGTCTCCACTGACGACCCGCAGCTGTGTCGGCCCGCTGGGGAGTGGCCCACCGGACGGCAGGCTGGCTGGCTGGCGGGCGGGACCGCAGCGGAGGCGGTACAGTGCTGGTCATCACAACATGAGCCGAGGGCCCGTGTTCACGCCATTGGAGACGGAGGAAGCTTCACTGTTGTTTGACTTATCTGACTTGAAGTCAGATAAGCGTGCGCAAGAGGGTGTCGGGTCATCGCTGGTCGTTGCTGGCATTGGCGGGATTTCCATAGCGTCCTCAAGTTTGGTGAAGGAAAGGTTTGACCTTGTTGTGAAGTTATAGTTATTTGAAGTAACCTATGAATAATGTTGCAGTACTTGCACGATTGCATACATGTACTCGTTTTAAATGCCAAATTCCACCACATTCCTGCATACAAGGTGCCGGCACTAATAACAGAAGTCCTTGCATGTACACTGAAAGGAACTCTTCGCTTTGGTAGGCAGATTTTTCTTCGTTTCCCACCAGAACATAAAAAACAACCTAACGAGTGTAGGGAAGCCTTTCTACTTCACCGCCCCAGAACACATGACACTGCAAATCTGGGATTATCCTCGCTTGGCAGAACGCCTGCTACAGGTTTATTATAATGTCACTGATGAAACCCAATGATAGCATACTCAAAGGCTACGCCGTCGGCATTCCGCCAATTTCGACAGCCGAGGCTGCATTTCTTGTTCGGCGAAATAACTTCGCCGCCCGAGTTTCACAATAATTCTGCCTCGCTGCAGCATTGATTCGCAGAGGGCATGTGCAACTACTGATACGCATCCTCTGCGCGACCGTTTCAAAACCCGATCGCTATAAATAGAGAGCGAGTTCCGATTTAGACGTCCCGTTCGGTCTGTATTCCGCTGCAAACCACTCGAACTGACCGGGTACACTTGGAGAAATATTCGCCTGCACAATGACATTCATGCCGCGACGCTCGTGCCGCCCGCCTCTAGTGACCCCCGGCGAGTCCACGTGTCCACAATCCGGGGGCGAGGCACTCCTGCGGTCACGGTTACCGCGAACTGAGCAGTGCCGCTCCCGCCGCCGCCGACCACCAGCCGACCGACCTGTCCTGCCGGCTTATGGCTCACATTCGCTCCACGTGTGGGTCAGCTCCCGTGCCGCGGCGCGCGATTTTGGCGATCGCGTCGTCGCCCCGCGACGGATTTTGTGGCCAGCGAGGGACACCCGAAGTAGCTCAACGCCACCCGTAATGTGGTGCGTACGTCTATTAGAATGGGTCATTACACCGGCGCCAAACACCGCAACGGAGGCGCCGCTACGACCCGCAAACCGGTCACGGGTGGGGGTGGCGCCCCTCCCCCCGCCGACCGGAATCCCCCGACGGGTCGCCCCCCCCCCCCGCCCGTCTGCCACGACCGCTGATATGGGGCGTGTGGTCCGGTGTCGGGCAGCGGGCGGCGGGCGTGCCGAAATGAAGCGGCCAACTTTGTCTGCCACCACTGAGAGCTGTGGTGATGTCTTATGCAAGGATACAATGCAAGGGCCATATGACATGGCTGAAGGAAAATAGGCAGCAAGCACGATGGCAATCAACTAGAGATGCTAGAAGTATACTGTGAACGGCAGACTGCTTGGGACCCTAATTTTTGGCGATAACTTTTGAAGGGACCAACAGCCATGAACGAATTTCTCGCAATGGCTGACCCTGAGCCAGTTTGTATTATTAAGGTCCGTTATGTCAAACGGAAGTTTAGGGCACTTGCTATTCAATCGTAATGTTAAACTCGCGCAGGGAATTAAATCGGTGGGTAGAGGCTATCGTGAAAGGGTGGAGCTATGCTCTGACGTCAGAGCTTAGTTCCGCCCTGGCTAACCTTGAACTGGCGCTATCCGACCCGTGACCGGTCGGTTGCGAGTGGTGGGCGGAGTCGACGGCGGGACTACAGAGCGACCAGGCGTTAGCCTCTATCCGAGTTCGCATTACCTTTGACATTACGAGTGAATGGAAAGTGCCCTACATTTTCGCTTGACACTAACCAACCTTAAGAGTTAAGAATACAAATTAGCGCAGAGCCTGAAAAGTCCATCGCGAGAAATTCGTTCATGCCGGTTGAGACATTCAAAAGTTATCACCGAAAGTTAGGGTCCCAAGCGGTCTGCCGTTCACAGTAGAAAGAATATGAGGGTGAACACGAGTAGCTTAAAAACCTGAAGCGCTTACGTGCTCATTTGACTTGCGAAGTTTGTACAGTACATGTGATTGCTGCCAACCATGCCAGCTGAGAGCGGAAAACATCGTGGGCTTTCAGTCGCGGTAACTCCCCATGTTCCCAAACAACTTACGTAACACACACCTGCAGTTCAATCAGCAATTCTTTAATGATGCCGAAAACAGAAAACCTTCAATGAGCTCGAAGCAAACAGCTGGCTCTGACTGGGAAATGAGCTCATCCGGTAGTCTGAGAAATCCGGGAAAAGTCTCTAGATTGCTGTCGGTGGAGACGAAAATCGTGACGCCACTGGCACCAGCGATGCCAGCGATAATCACGTTCTGCGGGAGATAGCTGCTGCTTCTGTTTCAGATGGTGATGCCATTATACCGAAACTGAGCTCATTCCAGATGTTCCCCGGCCAGTTTAGCACCACCAATTGGCAGCACAACTGCCAGTTTCAAACGTGATGCTGGTGAAATTCACACGTCTAATGCGCGCTCCGTTTGTCTGTACAATTGTATGGCTGTTAAAATATTGAGCGTGACAGCGAACTTTTGCAGTTTCACACTTAACAATTTGGATGCGATCTTCGTTCGTCCTTGTTAACATTTTTGCTGCATGCATGGTTTTTGTTTCAAATGGTTTTTGCACTGTCCCTGGCAAGGAGCATGTTATCTCTCAAAATATTGCGCATAATTTTTCGTTGTAAGAACATTTGGAAATTAACAGCGAAATCATGCTACGAGTCCGACAGCAAGGGAAACACGGTGGCGCGGGACCAAACCGCAATGGCTAGCTCCATAGTCCACGGACATCCAGGCCCGCTTTACAGCTCGGCGAGACAGTCCCCGCTCCGAGAATCGCGCTTATTTATTTATAAGAAAACCGATTAAAAATTCCATGTAACCCTTACCCTTACGCAACCACTCCAAAAACGACCCAGGACACGGCGTCGGACGCTCCGTCTGGGCTGATGACGGCACTGGCCTTCGTGCCGTTTTTTCTCCTCCACGGCTAATCGTCCAACCGCCGTAAAATTCGACGCCGGTCGTTGAATCGGTCTGCAGGCCGCCATCTCTCCAATCGCGGCTGCTGCAAATGTGGCAGCGGCGGGCTGGCCCCCGGCCGCCGATTGAAAGAATCGACACGGTCATGTCGCTAGCTCACGTCCATTGGCTCGAGCCCGTCGCGTGATCCTCGCGACCGGTGGGCACCTGCAGCGGCAGCCTGCACAGCGACTGTCGCGTGTGCACTTATAATTCGATATGCACGGAACGAGTGGTTTTTAGGCGCCGATGAAAAACGCAAAATGAATGGAGGACATTGCCATCGTCGGCGGACTGGAATCCCCCGTCGCGGTGGACTGGCGGGTGGCAGACCCCCCCCCCCCCCACCCCCTCTGGAGGAGATGGTCCAGCTGATAGGCGGCTGTCGCCAGCAGGCGTCGAGGGGTGTCCAGACGTCAACATTGGCCGGGGTGACATCAGAGGGAAAATTTGACCGAGCGACGTTCGCCCGCTGCGCCAGAGGGTTCTTCCCGCTTCCTGCGCCAGCCTGAGGCGTTGGCAGGAAGCGGGAAGATTGCCGTCGCGATGGAGAGGTGATAGGTGAGCTGGATCGCCCCGGGCGGTAGCCATTATGGTGGAGGAATAGTCATTGTAATCAGCTACCCAGGTAAAACGGACTGGGATTAGAGAACATCACAACAAACTAGGGTTTAGCCCATTGCTACGAAACTGTGCAACGGAGTACGTTTGCCTCTTGCCGGCTGTTCTGGGAATGTATGAGTTTGCCACTTTGACCGGATGTCCAGGGTTGAAACATGCCGGCAATAAATTGCCGTTGCATGAAGTCCAGACGGAAGTCACCCATCCAACAACACATTACCACTACGGATCGACCACTAGACAAAGCTTAATATCGTCCAGGCATGCCCAGTATCCAGGTAACCCTTGAAAACACTGGTCGCACGACGCCCTCGCCACGAAGCACTTCACCGGGAACGAAATCCAGGGTGCCGGCCGATGCGCGCGACGCTCGGGATTCTGTTGGGATTTGTGTCCGGTTTCTGTCTCCCGACGAGGCCGGCTCGCCGCCACATCTCCCCATCTCGCATCGTCTCGGCGTCGCGACATCACGTCGTCTCGGCGTCGCGACATCACGTCATCTTGTCACCGCGGCTTCACATCATCTTGTCACCGTCGGGATCCCACCTCGGCAAGGACGTTGCTCGGTCGTCGAGCCGCGAACAAGCAAGGCGAGCGCGCGCAAGGCCTCGGTCCTCCGGACGGCTGTGGTCTGATCCCTCGCTCAGGCCGGGCGAACAACTGGAGTGCCCCACCCCAGTCTGGGCCCGGTTTACACACGCTGACCCTACTCGGCACCACTCGGCGCGCGCTCCAACGCCTTGAGCACTGCCGTCTGAGCTAACCGCCACCGACAGATGAGTCTAGCGCAACACGTGACTCTCAAGAGCTGGTCACACGCGGCTCACACGCCGCAGACCGGGGAGCTCCGCCTGCTATCAGATCGGCTGGGAGCATGCCTAGAGGCCTCGGCGGCCGAGGCGGTACTTCAAACCCGCAGGGCGACATCCTAATAGCGGCCACGCGCTGCGACGTGGCGCGTCTGAGAAATTGGTCGCAATATCGTGGATTAGTGAGGGATTCTGCTTTACCTGACCGGTGCACACTCTGATGTGGTTTTGGGGCGTCAGCCTGGCCGTAGCGTTGGACTTGGCAACACTAATAGTGTTTGCCGCCGCGGACAATGCTATCGCATGAGAGCGGGCTATTTGATAGCGAGTGAAGTACCAGAATTTAGCTCCATCGTGCACGCGCGGTTGTGTTGTCGCATCCGGCAATGGCCTTGGCGTCTTTGGCGGCAAAGGTCATCCTTGAATGTCATATTAAAAGCTACACAAAAATGGCTGGTATGAGGCTTAACGTACAATAGATGTACAGATATGGAGGATGGTCTTAAAGGCTAGAGTTATCAAGAATGGCATTACTTGCAGAAGAAGAAAAAACAGCAAAGAGTGAATTGGATACCTCGATCGAACGTATACGCATACTGGATGGCAGGTATCATATTACGACAAAATATTTCGGCTTGTATAAAATTGTACTGCTTTCCTTCATTGCAAACATTTTGCCTTATGATACAAGACCACTCTGTTTCGTTGGTATGGCGGACTTGGCTGAACCATTTCTTGTTCAATTCTCCATAAAACGTTGCCCCTGACCCGTGCATAAACACCGGCCAGCTGGAATTTTCCAACCTCGTGCGTCCCGCAGTTGCCACAATTTGTACACCTGCGTCCAGCAACTCCATAGCATCCGCAACCGTTCTGCCAAACTGCGGAAACAAACGCCAAGGCCGGGGTTGGGCTATCCCAGAGAAACCCTCACACTTCGCTTCCGTGTGTGCGTCAGTGCGAAAAGAAAGGAAAGCCCATCTCGTTTTCCTTACAAGTGCCACTATAGGTCGTTGTTCTTTTCACGAGCAATGTCTTGCACCAAGATGGCATGCGGTGACGCGCATCCTGCATGACCTCTGCAGCGAACACAGTTACATTGGAATTTAACTTAGTCATATGATACATGGTGATCTAACACTTGTTTTCTCCCTTCATTTAGTGAGGCAGTCTTTTGGAAACATATGTAGTACTCACATGACAGATCTCAGGGTTATGGGCGTATCGCTTTTTAAACTCGCTCGCGTGTTAAATGGTAAGCATGAATCTTACAGGCGAAACCGGATACACGGACTCAATCTTGTCGTTCAAATACATCCAACTATTAGATCGCACGTGCTTGTAAGAAATCAAAGGCAGTACATCCAGCACGATCTTTCCGAATGCAGGAGATAATTTCGGTAAGCATGCCAACTCTTGAAGCTTTGGAGCACGCATTGAAAGTGCAAAAACTGGACAGTCAGCCACAAGACGTTTTTTGCAGGGCAAGCGTCATTAGGCGGGGCAATAGCCTAAGTCCGCTCAATAAGTGGCCGTTGCATAGCAAGCAACTTCAGCCACACAACGGCTTAACGAGTGCTCATAACGAGCTTGTTTCGTAGAGTGAAACCAGTGAACATGCGACCATTTGAGTCCATGTCATGTATCAAGGTACTTACAATTGGTAAATAATACCTTTGAAGCTTTATTTCATAGAAACCTTCGATATAACTAGCTTAATTTGCATTGCTATTCACATACTGAATTTGAACAAGACATTTCGATTTCCATAATTTGAGTTAGGAAGCCTCTTGCCACACATGACTTCAGCGGTACAGCGGCTGACCAGCTGAGGAGTGGCTAGTTATGAGGTCACTGGTCAGTGGTCAGTGGTCAGTGACCAGTTCCTACCGCTCTGACCAGTCGTCTATCCACCCCCGCAACTTTCGGCATAACCCGCGGGCGCGGCGATGCGGCGGGTAGCTCCACTCAAAACGACTCGCCAGGGCTCCCGGCCGCCGCCGCCACCTTGCCGCCTCCGCCGCCGGCGGCTCGGTCGGTCGGTCGGTCACCGCCGCCGCCGCCGCGCCGCGGCCGCGCCGGGTGAGCGGTGCGGAAAGCCCGCAGTTGGAAGAGAGGCGCCCGCGAGCGACGATGTGGCCGGCCCAGCGGCCCGCCACGGACCATGTGCCGGCCGCCGCCCCCTCCCGGCCGACCGGGCTCGGATCGAAACGCCGCTGATGAATTCCGAATGGTGGGATGCTCTTTGGGATCAGTACTGATGAGACTCATGGCGCTGATCTTAGCGTCCGGCAAAGTTTGGCTCCGAAGGAATGGGGGTGTTGCCCGTTTTACTACCACGAAATGTTATCGGGTATTTAGTAAAGTGAAAGTCCGTATCGGATCCCCCTATCCGAGACCTTGCCGCCTGTTCTTCGGCAGCTAACGGTGCCCACAATGGCACTGGTGGGGCATCTAAATGTATGCACTGTATTTATATATTTCTGGGTACCCGGTAAAATGCGGTCACACGTGGTCAGACTCTGGACACCTGGGTGTTCCAGACCCGCGGGTCACTGCCTGGAAATGTCTCATTCGCCGGAGACACCGAACCCGAGAGCCTCTCCGCTGTGCGTGAGGCTGTATAAAGTAACATAAGTACATGCACAACATAAGTAAGTACATGTACATGTACGTGCAGTGTCTGCAAATCGTATTCTGTCACGAGTTGAGACTTGAGTTAGCGGTGAAATTGTGTGATCTCCAGAGTCCAGTCAGGACAGTCATATTTGTATGACACCTGCATAGATTGGATAGATGTATGATGAAACACTTCTTGCATTTAATCGAAACCTTGGAGGGAACAATCAAGCCATCACAGGATAACTAGATATCTACTATGTTTAAAATGGATAACACTATACTTAAGAAGTCTGCAATTATTTTGTTCACGATGTGGGTGGGTCCAGATTGCATGCAAGAATGCAGACGACTTTGGCGGATGGGAGACTGTGAACTAGCTCTAACACAAGGAGCATCACTCTCCGCCATCTAGCCTCGGCATGTTCACCCTCCTGCAGAGCTGACGCTAAGACAGTAAACTGCGGCTTTTCAATGAAGAGAGCTCGGGTACATTCCTAACCTGTGGTTGCATATCGTCACTGTGACGCGCGTGTAGAAAGTGGCACTACATATATTAATGGGAAACCTGCACAGGGTGTGAGCGCCAGTTGAAGTCGAGGTTGGGTTGTATTCGTGTCGTATGTCGTGTTGTATTCTGTTGCGTATTGTCTCATGTCTGTATTGTGGTGTCACATCGATTCATAAATGTGATGTGTTCATTATGGTGGCACACTACGAACTAGGAATTATTCGGATAACAATTTCTATCAAGGATCATGAAAGGATGCATTGGGTCTTTGCACTTCCAATCCAGTTACACCTAACAAAACTCAAAACGACACGAGATAAAAAATAAACTAGCCTTAAATCAACAATGTTTTAACTTGCTATCACGCATTATACAAAACATGATGCTTAGGAAACAACCCAAATGTAAACAGAAGGTTAACTTGGCACCGACATTCAGTTGCAACAAATTTATATCTCGAATTATGCTAGTTAACTTAAACAACAACACTTAAACAACACGGGCGCGCGCTAGCAAGCCCAGCACTCATCACGCCACCGTTAACCAGCACCTCCTGTCACAACCCAGTCACGTGCCAGCTATCACCCCATCGGACACCGCTCCCTTCTCCCTTACCGGTTTCTTAAATGAGTCCCTGCCTCCAAGCTCCACAGCGCGCTGCACCCAGGACTGCGCTCGCCAGCCGATCGCGCTCGTCTGCTGAGACGTCTCGACCAGCCTGAACAGCCCGACACCGACACTAGACCAGAGTCCGGAGCGACCGCACGAGCAGCCTGACCGACAGACCAACCGTCCGACCGACTGAGCGACCGACTGAGCGACCGAGTGAGCGCGAGTGAGCGCGAGCGAGGCACCTGTTATCCGGAGCGGCGGCGCGGCACCAGTGAGGCTCCTCAGGACAGAACCACTTACCTATAGTTCATGACGGCGCGCCCGAGGCTGTGTCTGTGGGAAACCCGGTCTGGTCCGGTGGGCGGGGGCGGGGGCGGCCGGGCGGCTGGACGGCTGACGCTGCTGCTCGGTGGGCACTCCGAGGCGGCTCGGAGGGCTCGGAGGGCTCGGAGGGCTCGGAGGGCTCTGGCGACTTGGGCGGGTCCGGACGGTGGCGGAGTCGGCGGCGTCGGCGGCGGCGTCGGCGGCTGCTCGGTAGCGACGTCCGGCAACGCGTACGGCGATCGAGTGTCGCAGACGGGGCAGCGCGCGCCTGGTCGTGCACGCTCAGCCGTGGCGGCAGCCAATCGGAGTGCGCGCCGGTCCCGGACCCGCCCCCTCGCCTTCCCCCCGGCGGCGATCTGTGCGTGATGCCTGGCTTCTGCCGCCGCCACCGCCGCCGCCGCCGCCCCGGATGTGCCCGGCGGGGGCGGGGGCGGCGCGACTTGTGACGTCACCACGCGCCCCGGCAATCAGGTCCGATTCGATTGATGCGGCGGGAATGGTCACCACGCGCGACAAAAATATCCCGAAATCAGCGCGGATGATGTTGATGATATTGACATCAGTCACCAGACGGGTGACTGATGTCAATAGCATGCACCTGGTTTTGTTCTCAGATCGGAATCGAACCGCCTTTCGGCGAGACGGCTGCTTTTGGAGCACGTGTTGTTGAGTGTGGCAGGGCACGGGCGGCGGTTCGTGGAACATAAGAGGCGCGACTGCGACTTCCGATCGGCGATCAATCAGGGACCGGTTGCGCTGAGGACCACCTGACTATTGTGACAGCTGGGTGGACGGGGAGGGGAGGGGGGGGGGGGATGCAGCGCCTAATGAGGGGAAAGTGAGACTAATGCGTCATCGGAGCCCCCGCTGCCCTGCACGATTTCCAGTGATAAACTGAGGCCTCCTTTACGTACAGTACACACCTAGCATTGATTGATGTCATTGTAGCCCTGATCCTGCATCCATCTGGTATTGATTTGCACCACCGAAGCCCCTGCTCCTGCGACCTGCACCCATTCACCATTAATTGATACTTCGGCAGCCCTGCTCCTGCTCTTGTACCCTCCCAGGATTAATTGTCAGGAGTCCCTGTTCATGTACCCATCCAGCAATTGATTGGCTGATGCTCTTCTTGCAACTATCCATTTTTTTTTTTGGGGGGGGGGGGTGGAATCACTGGACCTCTGATCATGTACTCATCAGACATTGATTGGCACCATCTGAGCCACGCTCTTACACCCATCTATAGCATTTATTGACTGGAGCCCCCGCTTCTGAGCCATTGAATCATATCACGTTGAATGGCAACTCCTGAGTTCCTGCGTCTATACAACATTGATTCACGGGAACTCCTGATCATGTGCCCATGCAACACCGATTGGCTGCCTGCCTCCATCACAGTAGCCCCTGCCCCTGCACCCATCCAGCACCCCTGCCCGTGACATTGATTGGCTGAACGCTGTGGTCGCCGCGCAGTCGCCCTGGGTTGCCGGCTGGGATTTAAACGGTGATTATCGTAGCCGGCTACGGTGACAGCCCAGGTGTTCGCTCGGCTACAAAGCCGTCTCTGATTCATTGGTGGCGTCCGTTCCGGAAACTCACGTGCCGGCGACATGCATTGCGTTTTTGCGCACGTCAATCACAGCACTTCTGATAAAAGTGTCATTTCGCAGAATCTCCGGCGTCATTCCGTAATATTCCCGAACAACAATTCAGACTCGGCGCGCTCCAGTCCAGGAGGTTTACATCCGAATTACGGCACCGGCTGCAGCTGGTGTTTCAGTTCAGTCGGATGTTATTGACAGACGACAGTTACAAATATGTTCGTTTAAAATATAAATGGCAAGAACAATGTTTTGTATTGCAATTTCATTTGTGCTTTGCTTAAAACTATTTTCTACGTTCTTTTGCAGCTTGACCGATTTTCACGCCCAACTCGTTTGCGGTATCGTGACCGAATTGAGTTCCTGCCTCAAAGTGTTTTTTTTCTGACGAGCATGCTTGACTTTTTGCACAGCTTGTGCAAAATTCATGTGGGTGAAGCAACGTTAAGTTTTACTTTGACATATTGCTTTTATTTTACATATATATATATATATATATATATATATATATATATATATATATATATATATATATATATATATATATATATATATATATATATATATATATATATATATATTTTATATTGCTTTTGGGGGTGTTACCTGTTGTGAATGACCGTCAGTAGGAATATTTTCACACCTCTGCGATGTGTTATGGGGAACTGGTGTCTAGTCAAATACTGGAAATTTGTTTTACCTTCCAGTCGATACATGCTGAATTTGCTGAATCGAATGGTATCACTCGTTCCTCTGTAGCTGGATCCAGTGGCTCATAATGTTGGATTCCGTTTTGCATTTTCCGCATGTTTTGCTATTGTTTTCTTTTTATGAAAATGTTTTGCTACCTACCTTAATCATATGTTTCTTTCAAAATCATCTCCTCTCTTTTCAAAATTTGTTTTTATTTAAATAAACTGGAACCTTTTGGCACTGAAAAATAAGGGAAATTTTAGCGAGACTAATACAATACATTTACTTCTTGCGTTTCAATTGAGTAATTTGGTTGATTTGTCAATTTTACAAATAAATTAAAATAAGTTAAAACACAAGACGCTTCTCTGTCGCTCTGGGCAACCTCTGACACTTATTTACATCTACAATGTTATTCAAACAAAGTGCAGGCGAGTGAGAACAAAACAACGGTATTTCATATATAGTTGGAAATCCCAAAATAAGAGTGACAGATTTTAGGCACCATTATATTGTTATTTATTGCCAAAACATTTGCTATTAACTGTTTCATTGTATCTAGCACACCGATGACTTAGGAGCAAGTATTGCCTTCTAAATATAGCTTTCCAATAAATTCAAACTATTCAAGCTGTCTGGGTGAGAATTGGTGCGCCTTCTCCCCCACAAAAATCCCGCGTTCATTGCGAACAATAAAGTGTTTTTGTCGTGACTTTGTGAATGTAACTTTCAAATGGATGACAGCATTACGCACGGGTTTGGTGAGGAAACAACCGAACTATAAAAATAGTAGACAACGATGATTTAAGCAAAGTACAATCAAATATATTTAAAATATAGCACTTGACATTCGCCACAAATTTGCTGTTTCGGGTTTAAAAAATGCTGGTTTGGCTACACAAGTTAGGCACATCTATTTTTTGGAAAGCATGCTTTGAGGACTGTTTACAAAACACGTAGGCCATGTTGAGCCCGAATCCAGGCCCAACGAGCATGGTGCAGGACTCGAGCTCTTGGTTTCTGCACCGAAATCATAGGCGTAGGAACGGGAGAGGGCATTGCCCCCTCTTCTTTTCGGTAACAACTTTTGCTAATTAATTTGTGTCCAATGATACAATTTCCAGAGAGCAAAAGGTGCGCCAAGACAAGAAGAGCTCAAATTTGCAAGGAAAACACGCACGGGGTTGGGTTTCTATCGAAGCCAAATGAAAGCTCTTCTTTCCCACGACTATCCATGGTATTCCTACGTTTCTGACCGAACGTATTGGCCTATTCAATATTTAACCATAAAGCTATGCTTTCCGTGTGTAATTGGTGGCTTATAGGTATGCTGGGCGTCATTCTTCCAAACTCCGGTCATGCCGTGCTTGCATGTTGCATCTGTCACATATGTCAGTTTCAAACTCCGGTCTTCCAAACTCCGGTCATGCCGTGCTTGCATGTTGCATCAGTCACATATGTCAGTTTCAAACTCCGGTCTTCCAAACTCCGGTCATGCCGTGCTTGCATGTTGCATCTGTCACATATGTCAGTTTCAAACTCCGGTCTTCCAAACTCCGGTCATGCCGTGCTTTCATGTTGCATCAGTCACATATGTCAGTTTCAAACTCCGGTCTTCCAAACTCCGGTCATGCCGTGCTTGCATGTTGCATCTGTCACATATGTCAGTTTCAAACTCCGGTCTTCCAAACTCCGGTCATGCCGTGCTTGCATGTTGCATCTGTCACATATGTCAGTTTCAAACTCCGGTCTTCCAAACTCTGGTCATGCCGTGCTTTCATGTTGCATCTGTCACATATGTCAGTTTCAAACTCCGGTCTTCCAAACTCCGGTCATGCCGTGCTTTCATGTTGCATCAGTCACATATGTCAGTTTCAAACTCCGGTCTTCCAAACTCTGGTCATACCGTGCTTTCATGTTGCATCAGTCACATATGTCAGTTTCAAACTCCGGTCTTCCAAACTCCGGTCCTGCCGTGCTTGCATGTTGCATCTGTCACATGTCAGTTTCAAACTTTGATCTTCCAAACTCCGGTCATGCCGTGCTTTCATGTTGCATCTGTCACATATGTCAGTTTCGAACTCCGGTCTTCCAAACTCCGGTCATGCAAAGTGCTTGCATGTTGCATCTGTCACATATGTCAGTTTCAAACTCCGGTCTTCCAAACTCCGGTCATGCCGTGCTTTCATGTTGCATCTGTCACATATGTCAGTTTCAAACTCCGGTCTTCCAAACTCCGGTCATGCCGTGCTTGCATGTTGCATCTGTCACATATGTCAGTTTCAAACTCCGGTCTTCCAAACTCCAGTCATGCCGTGATTTCATGTTGCATCTGTCACATATGTCAGTTTCAAACTCCGGTCTTCCAAACTCCAGTCATGCCGTGATTTCATGTTGCATCAGTCACATATGTCAGTTTCAATCTCCGGTCTTCCAAACTCCTGTCATGCCGTGCTTTCATGTTGCATCAGTCACATATGTCAGTTTCAAACTCCGATCTTCCAAACTCCGGTCATGCCGTGCTTTCATGTTGCATCAGTCACATATGTCAGTTTCAAACTCCGGTCTTCCAAGCTCTGGCCATGCCGTGCTTTCATGTTGCATCAGTCACATATGTCAGTGCTGCTGCAGCGCATGTTTTTTTTACTTTCTAGCATATTTTTACTACTCTTCAAGGGTTCTGGCTATAGGTGTTTATCCACTGTGAGATCATCGATTTCAGATAAATCAAACCCAGCAGTTGTCTTTCAATGGCTGGCATCAGACTGGGAAGTTTGCTTCAGAGTAGCATTAATATGACCTTGAAATATGCCATGCAGTGCAATGTCGGCATCAACCATCTGGCTTCACAAAGCACGCTCAGCTTGCAACCTGCACCAAATCGCTTTCAGCGAAAGCGATCCTACCAAATAGTCCGTTCAGGATAATAATTCTTTGAACTTGCTTAGCTTAGCATGACATTCATTTAAATTGTATTTTGCTTATCAACAGTTTAGTCTGGCAGATTAAAGTATGTATCTTCATGTTCCCTTTAACCCTCGCCAGTGCAGGATGGGGGGATGTCACCCCTCGGGTTTTCGGGAATAACTCGCGTAGTTATCAACCGATTGCGATTCAACTTTTAGTACCCTTTTTAACAATTTGATATATACTCGGAACATTTCAAACTTCTGCTTTCCATGACCCGTGACCTATGACCTGTTTCTCATGGTCATGGCAGGCGTAACTGGCGTTCCGTAGTACCTATCGGTGCTTGTAACTTGTGCAGTTTCAGAGTGTTTGTTGCTCAAGAGCAAATGCACAGGTGTCAACAGGTGACATTTATGGTTTCCACTGAGATTGTGACCTCCGATGACCTGACATGACCTTTTCGGAATCTGGTAGTTTCTAGGACATTTCGTGACGCTGATTTCAAATTTGGCACCCATTTTGCATAAGTATATGCTCATTCACGATTCTAGCTCGATTCAAATTAAATTTCTACACATTCACGATTTGGATGACATCTGGGTCATTGACATGACTTCAGAGGTTACCTAATGACCCATGACCTTAAAATCGGGTATCAACGGCTTCCTCTCTTCACAATAAACACGCTCGTTTTTTTTAATCGAAGCTCTAGCTCAATTAGGGGCGAACCGCCAGGGAGTCGTACCCCCTCCCCCCTTCCTGCAGGTCACGTAGGTATCGGACGCTGCACTGGTGAGGGTTAACTGTAACCCTCGCCCGTTGGAATGACGTTCTGCTATACAACGGGTCCGGCAAGGTCAGTAAAACCAAAGCATGCATACACCTTGTTCGCACTCAAAATGATGAACACAATCACAATTTTACTGGGCAGGTTACAATGATTGCTTTGGAATCTCGTCTATAGATCGGACATAATGCCGTACTATAGCGAAGCATCTTCAAAATACGCTCCTGAGAAACCGCCCCGCAGACAAGACGTTTTCCATGTCGGGTCTTTTCATCCTAGGAGGCATCACCGCCAGTAACATATCTATCTCACTTAGGCCGTACCTGGGCCTCCAGACACCTTAATCTCACACTGGACAGGATTATCTAGAGCCTGCGGTCTGAAGGGCTTCTTGTAGATTTTCTCATTATAGTACTTACTGTAGCATAGCACATTGTGTGGAGCAAACAGCAGTTAGCAAGAAAGACACCTTGAGTGGTTTTAGCAAACCACCACGGCAGGTACTTTGGCTTCGAAGAAACTGGCTTGCCCTCTTGGCTTGGCAATGCTGACAGCTGTATATGTGGGTGTGGTGATATATCATGTGGTATTTCACTGGAATTATAGTTAACATTATTTTGATCATATTTGCGACTTTTCACAGATCCTTGAAAAAGGCCAAAGTTTCTAGCACCAGACATTGGCAAAGTGATGCGAAAAATCAAGGAAGAAGATAAAACAATTTGTGAAAGCGATTGGAGGTTCATTTTCAGTTCAATAATTATACAAATCAAAAATAGAAAGGTGCGTTACGGCATAACAGACAATGCTTACTTAGTGCCGTCTCTGTTCATGAAGTTAGTTAAAAATGTGCCATTGGAAATAACTGCCTTTTACGCTTACAGTCCAAAAATAAGAAGTTCGTCTTTTGCAAAATAGCATTGCGGCAGCTAAGCTATTTTACGTATGCAAATGTCGATCGTCAAGCTAGCGAGGATAGCCGACATTCTTCGTATGCTCAAAATTATCCGAATATTGATAACCCCATATACATAACCACATAACTCAGCTATTTTACACATGGCAACGACGAACTTCAAGCCAGCGAGGATCACTCGCATTCCTCGTACACTAAACAAATATGCCGGCTTTCTTAAGGTGTACGTAATACCACTATAATCACCTCTTTAGTGCCGTCACACCCGGCACATTATTTGCGCCGTAAGAGCCTTTCCACGACCTGCGGGCTCGACGCGCCAGGTAGCGCAACAGTAGCACCACCGGCGCCTTTGACCTCACCGCAGCGCTCCGACCAGTCGGCGGATCGTCGGTGAGACAAAAGGACCCCGCCCGGCTTTGTTTGCGTCAGGCTTTGATGCAATACCGAATATCAGCAGCTCACACATCCTGTCCGGCGCGGCGTAATGCTGTTTCGACTAATGGTTTTGGCTGGGCTGACGTCAGCCAGCAGGTGCGATCGCCGGCGGTGAGAACCAGAAGCCCCCGATGACTGGTCATAGCAGGCTGTCTACAAGCCACCGACGCCGCTTTAGGTGGCCGGTCTGAGCCCCGATCAAGGGAGCCTTTCTCTCCGGCGGGCGGGGCGAGCCAGACGCCCCTGGGAGCGGCGGCGAGCGATACGGCGCGGGTGACATCACGGCACTTGGTGACACAGCCGGCGGTGCTCCTCGCGTGCCCCGTGCGTGGGTGCGGTCGGTCGGGCTGGGCGAGGCCGGGATGGTGTGTTGGGGAAGATGATCGCCGGTGATAGTGCGTATCCGGGCACGCGTCGTCAGTGATAAAATTCCGTCCCGGAGAAGACGTCATCGCGTCATCGATGACGTCACTGGAGTCATTGTGTGTGGAGTCCGCTTTGCGGCTGGCCACGGGACGGTCGGGAAGAGTCGAGAACCATCTTGCTGCTGGTCGTGGGGGTAGGGGTGTTGGTCTGGCGCAGTTAAGGTGTTGGTCGGGTACATAACTGGGGTGTTGGTTGGGCGCAGTTAAGGTGTTGGTCGGGTACATAACTGGGGTGTTGGTCGGGTACATAACTGGGGTGTTGGTCGGGTACATAACTGGGGTGTTGGTCGGGTACATAACTGGGGTGTTGGTCGGGTACATAACTGGGGTGTTGGTCGGGTACATAACTGGGGTGTTGGTCGGGTACATAACTGGGGTGTTGGTCGGGTACATAACTGGGGTGTTGGTCGGGTACATAACTGGGGTGTTGGTCGGGTACATAACTGGGGTGTTGGTTGGGTACATAACTGGGGTGTTGGTCGGGTACATAACTGGGGTGTTGGTCGGGTACATAACTGGGGTGTTGGTCGGGTACATAACCGGGGTGCTGGTCGGGTACATAACTGGGGTGTTGGTCGGGTACATAACTGGGGTGTTGGTCGGGTACATAACTGGGGTGCTGGTCGGGTACATAACTGGGGTGTTGGTTGGGGGTAGTTGGGGTGTTGGTGGCACACATGGGACGTTGGTCGGGAACGGTCGGAAAGTTACGAGTGTCTATTAACGTTGGTCAGATTGGTGGACTTTAAATAATGATCTTCAGTCCGCTATTTATAAAAGGGAAATTGGCATTTGTGTTCAACAGCTACAGGTTACAACAAAATTTGGTTTCCTACCCCTATGTTTAAGGAACCACATTAATTTCCGTGTGGCAGCAGTTTCCATGTTTAAACAGTCCAACTACCTTACATCCATGAGACTGAACATGAGTTTACGAGTCTATGGTACCAAATATATTTGCTCCCATGCTGAAATCACCAAGTTCTGACCTCTAATTACCGCCCTAACCGTGTCCTCGACTCAAAGCAACCAACCGTTTCTTGACGCTCCTAACCCAACACATTTCCCTTTGTCGAAGCTGCGTTTGTCCAAGAACCACGAAGAGCTTACGCCAGGCTGGCCATTCATTCAGAACATGTGATATGCTTGCCAGTGTTCCCGAGACCACAACGCTTGTGCGACCAGAAATACCGAGACGTGGCCACCGCCAAAAATTCACCGACGTCCCGTCAGACATGGGGTTTTACCCGGACATTGGCACAGACGTCTCGCTCTCTTTCTCTCCGAGTGCCATGCGACGACAGGCCGGTATATGGAAGGCGGGCAAGTTTTTGTATTTGTAGTTCCAAATTTGGGCTTTCCACACGAGTCTGTTTGCGTTTTTGTCGTGTGGACAGCCTTGTGGGTATCCCAGGCCCGTATGTGACGCCCGTAGTGTCCAGTCGTATGTGACGCCCGTAGTGTCCAGTCGTATGTGACGCCCGTAGTGTCCAGTCGTATGTGACGCCCGTAGTGTCCAGTCGTATGTGACGCCCGTAGTGTCCAGTCGTATGTGACGCCCGTAGTGTCCAGTCGTATGTGACGCCCGTAGTGTCCAGTCGTATGTGACGCCCGTAGTGTCCAGTCGTATGTGACGCCCGTAGTGTCCAGTCGTATGTGACGCCCGTAGTGTCCAGTCGTATGTGACGCCCGTAGTGTCCAGTCGTATGTGACGCCCGTAGTGTCCAGTCGTATGTGACGCCCGTAGTGTCCAGTCGTATGTGACGCCCGTAGTGTCCAGTCGTATGTGACGCCCGTAGTGTCCAGTCGTTGCCGGTGAAGGATTAATTGCAGACGTGGGAGACTTCCAGAGTTACAGATGGAAAAACGTTATATTATTACTTTCCCATCGTCATGCTAAGGGTCTCAAGCATTTCATACACGAATGTGTGTGCTGGTATGTCATTCTTTAGGTTAAAATTATGGAAGAGTGTACACATAAATCATGAGACATACATACATTCGAGTTCCCAGTTTTAAGTCGTGAATAGACACTTTTCTAATTGACCCTAAATCCAGGTTGCAAATACAGATTTTGGCACGAATTTTTCACGGTCTCCAAGGACTAAAAGCCCAAGCGATGTGGATGATGCCAGGACCACGATAGGAACTTGCGATAACACAGTGGAAAATAAACTTGTCATTTGACAAAATAATGTCCAAACAGACGTGGCAAAGAGAGATGAATAATGTCATAGCAAAATGCATTGAATGGAGTTAATTACGTAATAATTACTCTCCACATTAAACATTGTAGCGCAAGTTAATGTGGCCTTAACCTACACAATAAATATCAACTTACATCTTAATGTATCGCTCACCTACGCATAGGAGGTGCGACGAACCCTGTATGTATAATACTGAAAACAGCCTGAAACTAAGCGGTATTAAATGACTCAGAACACTTCTGATACATATTCGATAGCCATCGGTTACATTGCACGTGTCATTCAGATAAAAATGAACACTTAATTCACGCACGGCTTTGAGTGCGTAGAATGGCCAGGTGTTCACGATAATGTTAAAAGTCTTCCAGCATAGCACACCCTGAAAGTTCCGGTTGCGCTAGTCGTTTTGGCATAACCTGTTTAAGTGGTGGAAAAATAGTACATCATCCTTTTCCCGTGAACACCTTTGCGTTGCATCATGTGCACAGGTGTCTCTGTTATGACACTCAGGGTATAAAACTCTGATTATCGTGGTGTACGATGCACGCAAGCAGTTAGCAAGTAGCTCCACGATATTTCTTTCCTGTCGCTGTCGTTTCTTATCAAAGAATGAGTAGTAATATTCGCATTATGGCGTAGTTAAGGGGAAATAAGGACCTTTTTATTTTTTTTAAACAATTTCGCAGGCAAACGTTATGGTATAAAAATGATGTGATCTAAATTTAAATGAATGTTTTACGTTTCTGAAAGTTGTCAAATATACGCTGGTTGTAGTCGAAAATATGAAGTAAGTGCTACTGAAAACGATGGTGATATTTTTATATCTCTCGAAAAGTCACTTAACTTTATACAAATTAAGTTTTAAATTAGGGATGCTGGCGTTATTATTGAGCTATAGAGAGCTATAGAGAAAACCTTTACGCTGCCAAATATATGTCACAATCGTTTCAGACAATTCTGGCGACTTAAATACAAGCATTATGGAACTGTGTCTTCTCTCACACAGAACACAATGACGAGTGTGAGGCATTGCGATAGCTCAATATTTATTCAAACAATAATAAATCCATAACTGAGATTTCAAACAATGTGAAAAACTTCAACTTGGACCGCAACCTATCGCGTTGGCCGTTGTTTACATCGTACTCGCCAAGGATCGAGAATACAGGTCGTCTGACTTCCAGGACCAACAATCTTGAAGTGGCTGTCAGCCAATCAGCGGCGGCATTCAGGGCCTCCCGTGAGGAATTTGGACTGGGTGGGCATTTTGGCGAGGCGGGCTTAGATTATGGGGAGGGGGCACCGGTGGCTCCAGGGGGGCTCTTTAGCCCTAAGGGGGGGGGGGGTGGTAACATATTGTTTGGCCCTCCCTTTTGCTCCAGTCTCATTTCCTCGTGATACCCCTACGGTCTGATACAAATAGCAAAATAGTGCTCCAGCCCTCCAAAACCTCAAATTTCGCGCCCTTGGTGGCGCAATTGTTATATAGCTGTCAATTTCTTGTTAATATTAATACTTTTGACGTTTCAGGACAGTTATGTGCAGATTTTTCTTCTAGACCCTACATTAGCAAAATCTTGCTTGTACACCTTGCAACCGGCAAAGATTGGCAGCGCCCCAAGCCGCTTGGAACATTTAGGGTTATCAAATAGTAATCATGCATCAAATTAAAACCTAGTATAAAGGGAGTTAAACCGGCCATACCAGTATATGATGTTCGTAGGCATTATTTGCATCTGTTAAAAATGCAGTCAATGTCCATTTTTCTGTCACTCTGTGAATCAAATTAATTAATTATTCATCCAATGTAGGCAGAAGAATTGGTCGCGCCGCTTCACGGGCGAAAACAAAAACAAATTTACAGCTGATTACTAGCCGTTAGAAACGACGCCCGTTAGTGACATATTTTAATAACTGAGTATTTTCTCTTCTGTTACCAATTTTATAAGGCTTCTCGGTTTACGTTCTGGGATGTGGGAGGCAGAAGCTTCTCTCTGGTTATAATACGGAGTTGTAAGGACATCCTTGCCAGGCGCCCCTCTGCTCAGTTCTTCGTCTGTATATCATTTTGTCTGCTGCTGACCGGAGTTTCCGTGGCCCGAACACGAAGAAGTATAGCTGCGTCCGAAGGAAGATCTAGCGACCACAGCACGGAAACGCGGAACTCTCGTCAGTATAGCCGCAGCAATGATTCCGTGCTGAAACAGTTTACAAGCATGTAGGTCGGTGGAGTGGGTTTTTTTTCCTGACCTTTAAGTTTTCACTGTCTCTACTTTTTTGCGTGGATGTGTAGTTTTTAATTTTGCATCCATATTAACCATGACTCTTCTGGAATACACCGTCTTGCATGTAAATGCGCTGAAATCGTGAATACAAATAAAACATGACGATAACACGATTAACCATATCTATTATATCTGAACTCAGAAAATCATCCAAATCACACAGTAATGAGGGATGTCCAGTGCAGCAGCTAGTATAGCAGCGACTGTGCTGTGTAGATCTGGGATCTGGGAACAGCTACCCAGATCATAATGAATTTGACTAGAATAATGACTCGAATCCGTTGTTTTTCTCTGTGATGGACTCCCTACCTACACGTTGCCCGTCTCGCCAAAAATGTCGCCACAAACTCACACTTTTGGTATGTTGATGCATCCGGATCCCGCATGCGCCGGCCCTTCCAGGTATGCACAGACGACAAGCCTCGGGTCGTAGTGTGCGGTACCCACGCCATTTAAGGCGATGGATGGTGAGCCGGGCGTTCACCGTGGAGCTGCTCATGGAGAGGCGGTGGGTAGATCGGATGTTGCGAGGCGGACTCCGCTTTCAGCATTGGTACCTAAGCACGGCTATACATAGGTACAGGGACCCGCAGTTGCTTTGCTACACACTTAGGTCCGGCTTATTTTCTCCTCTAGCGTATGTTTGCCGGCGAATTAAGAAACGACCGAATAGGCATTCAAACCGCATTACTGAGAGATTCAAATTGATATATTGACGCATTGGCTCACCTTATCCATTGGCTGCTTTTAAGCAAAATCCGTTTTTACCACCGCAAAGCGCTGAAAACGGATGTTTGCTTACACAAAACAATTTACACTGTTGACCTGGGCGGCATGGAAGGTGAAACGGGTGAAACCACGTGGAGGCAAAACCAGTGCTAAGGTCAGGGCCAGTCAGGTCTCATGGCCAACGCCGCCAACAACAAGCGCTCAAATGAATTTGTTTGTGAACAGAGCGTGATTATTAGACTCCATGCGCATCGAAATGCTTCCAGACAGGAACAAATGACTAACCGATGCCAGAATGGTTCTTTTGTTGCTTTTTGGTCACCGAGAGGGGACGGGAGATTACGGATACCCGTAATTTTATAGTTTACAACTGGGTGGGCAAATTCTCGTCACTGGGTGGACATTTTGGAGCACCGGGTGGACATTTGCCCACCCAGTTACTTACTTACGGGAGGCCCTGGCGGCATTACCATATACCCCATTTTGAAAATTCGAAATTCAACTGCTTAAAAACGGATACGTTTTTGGGAAAATGTCCTTAATAAATGTAGACATTTCAATAACGGCCAAAAATAATGGATATCTCAGTTCAAAACCAATAGAAAGGTGAAACATTCCCTTTAAGAATGAAATACATTTATTCCCTAATTCAAAGTTGGAAGTTTGGAAAAATTAAAAAGCAAATACATATACTTCTTTCGGAGTTCATGATCGGTGATTTCCCTCCAGTATTGGAAACGCGACATATCTGGCGTGTTTGTATCAATCTGTTCAACGTTGTTGTTCGTTCTCAACACATCGCATACGCTAAATAAGTCGTCGTAGGGGGCCAAGTTAATCCGCCGAATGTATCACGATTTTCTAAGATGTTTGTTTGTTGTTGCGTGCATGTTTCATGAGTGCATTACAATGTATTGAATACCTGTAGCATGTTGAAAATTCGTGGAGAAAACATCCAATAAAAAAAAAATGAATCGAGAACACTAAATAGTCGCCGTCCGGGGCCAAACTAAACAGCCGATTTCAATGTACTTTTGTCAAATGTTTGTTGATTTTTCATAGAAGTTTGGTATATATTCGCAAAAGATAGAGTGCATGAAACATATTATATACCTTCATGATAAATAACAATGCGTAGGCAGGCTAATTTTAGCTCGGACAGTGAATTCGTTACCAAATACTTGTGAGTACCGACCGTTATAAGCGTGGAACGTTTATCAACTTTTACTTGAAATATCTTTCGGTAGGAATGTTTATATGCAAAATGTGATAAATTTACAATATATTTTGGTCTCGTCTATCTATTTCAAGTAATAACTCCATTTGTGTAGCAAAAGGTCACTATTTCCCTTTAAACGGTTACTTGTGTCTTTTGAATCCTTATATACAATATTTCGTGTAAAAAATATTGATGTTGAATTTACAATAATGAAAATGTTAAAAGAATGACATAGCATCCCTTTACTTCGTGATAGAAGACGTATGTCGAACATTGAAATATAACTTCGAAGTACGTTTCTTAAGATCATCATAATGACCTCGATAAATGCTCCAGCCTTCATTTGAGATGGCACAATTTGTTCGCAGGCGTCCACCTAAAAATACAAAACTGTTGGGCAACTGGGTTCGCACTAACTTGCTTCAGTACTGAACTCCAGGGTTTGAAGAAGTACATCAAATGGTTGGAAAGTATTGCTAGGCAGCTTGGACAATTTTTCCCCAAACCGGGAATCAAATTTGTATTGTATTGTATTGTATTATATTCACCAGTCCATCCATGCGAACATAGTTTTTCGGGACATCGGTTTGACAGTTTCTACATGGTGAAGATACACACAGCACGAAACCCAAGAATACACAAGAATATGCACCCATTTCATAGTGCTACACAGATGAGGCAGTTTACTGATGAGACTGGCGTTTACGTAGTGCCGCTTTGAAACTCCCCAGAGTTTGGGCATTCATGGTCTCTGTTGGAAGAGTGTTCCAAGCGGCCGCTGCTCTGTACACAAATGAGCGCTGAGCGCCGGTCAGCCGTACCCTCGGCAGGTGAAGTTGCGCCGTGTCCGTCAGCCTGGTGTCCCGCATGGCGACATCTGATCGGAGGGGGGGGGGGGGGGGAGGGGTGAACATTGCTCTTACTGCGGATCCATTTATGTTGTCTTGTCAAGGAAATCTGCAATCAGTTGCGGATGAAATTCAGTTCGTAATCAAAATTGCCTGGCATGCTTTTGGATTTTTACAATACCGTTGTATGACGCATCTGAGAGGCACCCGAATGACACCACCCTGTTGCCCCTCTACCGCACCCTGTTGCCCTCCACCCCCCCCCCCCCCCCCCACCGCTCCCTCCATCACCTGCGCCCTGAGCACACGGCGACTCCCCGTCTGCTCTTCTTTTCCACGAACCCCTCCCGGACGCGGGGCGCCGAGTGGGAGTAAACGGCAGGCAAAGGGTGGCCACTGGCCGCCCAACCCCCGCCAAGCCACCGAGATCCCCTGTCGAGGGAACTCCGCTCTCGGGCTGCACCCCCGCTGTCCCGGGCACGGGTCTAACCCGCAGCCGAGGAACACACGTAGACGGAACAGACGCGGAGACGCCGGCTGGCACGCAACGTCGTGCCTCCTCGTTCCTTGCCCTCCCCGGCAGCGCGCTGCTCCCCCTCGCCAGGCCCCCTCCCCGGCAGCGCGCCGCCAGGCCCGAACGGGGGGGGGGGAATTCTGACCCCCTGCAGGCTGTGCCGTGATATGAGGTAACCGGTGGCGGTGAGCGTTGATCTGTTATCCCAGTTTGGTATTGTTGCTCGACGGACGCTAAGCATCGCGGGGAATACACATGGCGCGTGCGTCACCACTCCAAGTTGAAAGCGGAAGCAACCCCGCTGCTGGCCCAGTTTCATGGAGCGTAGTGATAGACGAATTTTTGCTTTCGGCCGAAGCCAAGAATACCAGGCCGTGAAACCGCGGGCAGCCTTTCCGCATGGTCGGAGGAGGTGACTAAGTGATCAGGCTACGGATAGTGGAGCCTTGAAAGTATCGGCCTCTTTGTGTTACGAATGGATATGATTATGATTATGATTATGATTATGCTGGTTAGTGTCGGATTCGCCATGCCGTTTCATGCAATTCAATCTGACATATGCCGTATGCAGGATATGCTCTCTTGGGATAGTTGGTTATTCTGGCGGATAGTAACGACAAAATGCTGAGTCACTCAGCTCCCAAATGACATGATTTTAGCCTTCGTTTGTCATTGCATATCTGGTTAAGATAGCAATCTGCATACTTATTACTTAGGCACATAGCCGATGCTTGAGGTTTAAAAAGTTGAGGCTTTGACGCAAACCAAACAATGACGCAATGCCATATTCCATAAAGAGACCAGTGAGTATATCCAGTCAGCGATGGATTGCATCATTGGGTTCGACTGGAATGTAGGCTGATGATGTTGGAATAGAAGTATTTCAGAAACAAAGACTGGCAAATGCTGATAGAAGTTTGCTTACTGCAAACTGTCCCTGTTCCTTGAGTTGAACCAAAATAAAATTTCATGCGCTATTTTCATATTTGATAATAGTTGTCGCCACATGCGGAACTTTATATACTTTTGGGGTTGTAGCTACAACTGCATGCTAAAAAAAATACAACCCCAATTATGAATATTACAACCCCAAAATTGTCAATAAATGCATACCTAAGAAAATAAATACTGCAAATGGTATGCAAAATCACCAGATGATTTTTCCATAACAATCATAACAAAACAATTCATAAATATGAGCACAGCAAAGGAAACATTTTAAAATGTTAGTGAAGTTTGTCATAAAATAACATTTAAAATCCAACAATAGGTACAACATATTATCACACAATTACTGAGAAAGACTATGTAGGTACCCAGGGGCGTCAGTTGGGTCATACACACTAAAGAACAACACTACTTATTGACAAACAGGTAACTTTTTCAATTTCAGACACACAAAATGGCAATATAGGTGTTTACATCAAAAACATGAGTAAAGCAAGATTGAGTGTAGCATATTTCACATTGGGCTTAGTTCTGGATAAAGGTCACACATTATAATGCACCCTTACGTCGGCCAAAGGGTTGTTTGAGGCCGCTTAATTCGACAGGTTCTGTTATGTTATGTTCAGATTTGTGAACTGCTTTAAATGTGCAGGTACAGCGCCTCTTCTGTACACGGGCCAGGCTATCAAAAATTATTCAGACGCCCGCTCGAACATCCCACACAATTTGAGTGTTGGTGAAATTGAAACGGATATGTTGGTGAAATTGACACTTAATGCAGAATTTGACCAATATTATAAATATTGTTGTGTCTGAAAGCATACCAATCATCCTGGACTGGAAACAGAGCAGACATAATCATAGACAAAAATAAAATGAGTTTGAAATCAGGATTATCACAACCTTCAATTGTATGGCCAGACAAGCAATATTTTCACAAGATATACCTGGTCATGGTAATGAAAAGTAGAGGGCCACATCAGTAAAGATCATTTTAAAAGAAAATAGCCTACACTGAAAAAAATAAACATTCCCGTGGGGAATTTTGGGGGTATATTAGCGGTGTCAGACACCCCAGTGACACCCTTGAAGGTGTCATAATCCAACATCAATCAAACCAAAACTTATGCGAAAACAGCAGAAATATTGAAAAGCACAACGTCAATGTATGTATGTACATACACACAATGTCAATGCGACAAATAAATGCGTATAATTTGGCATAGCTGCGTTATATTTGTCTCTTTTATTATTACTAAAATAATGATGTTTGGTTCTCGTATAATTTGTTTGCCTTGTGGAAAATATGTTATAGGTATTTTTATATCTCAGCTGTAATATATACAAGGACCAAACATGGACCATTGGTATCACCAGACATTTAAAGTTCGAGAGGATATTTTTCTGGCAGACGTTCGAGTCCTAAGAAACGACTTTTACTAGGAATAAATAAACCGGTAAAACGCCTTTTTGGGCGATGACCGAGCGGGCGCGCACTGGTAAAGCTAAAACAGGTTTGAAATATGAAACGGTACGGGAGCACACGTGGTAGTAACACATAGTCCTTTTAGTCCTTTTAGTCCTCCATAAAAATTGCCAGGCTTCCATGCATGCCAACATAAAAATTAAGTTTGATTAAATTGTACATGATCTCCTTTCTCGAATCCGTCAAAAGGGAGTACGTCTTGAGCGGCTGCATGCTTCAGCGTATAAGAAACGAATGCTTAGATACATCAAGCCATTTTTGATCAAGAATGACGTGTCATTCACTTCGACGTCTGCGGATGCCACGCGCTGTGGTACCACCCCTATCAGAACGCATCATAACAAATCAAAATTGATTTGATGGTCATGTCCAATGGTGAAAACCCGATCTCAATCTGAGCAGTGTTTGCAAAGTTATTAGCTTCCCAAAAGCGTCTGTATGACCGGGTCGGGCTGGGTCGGGCCGGGTCGGGCCGGGTCGGGCCGGGTCAAATGTAAATTTGTCTAGTAAGTTGACGAGAAGCCTCACGGGCGCTTCGCGCCCGCTCGGTAATCATATTTTGCCAAAAAATTAAGATTTGGTGTCGAGGCGAACCTCCGATTTCATCAACCTGCTCCATTTTTCCGAACCTTAAATATCTATATGTATCGATGTCAAGGGGTTATCAGTCCCAGGTTCCGGGAGCACGCTGCCCTCCCCCCCCCCCCTCCTTGGCGACACCTATGCGCCACGGAAAAATCAAACGCAGAACAAGTCGGCATAACCAGATTGTTTTGTTATTTAATAGACGCCTGTTACAGGGACAAGGGGCCCCCTTTTGGGAAAGAGTTGTTGTTGAAATCATTCATTCATGGAAATTTGATAGAGTAAAAGGTACCCAAAGACGAGAAAAGCTCAAATCCGCAAACAAAAATAGTGGTTACGAGGGGTTCTCTCAAAGGCCAAAATAAATAAAAAATCCAAGAAGTTGGGCATGAGAAGAGGTATAAGGTGAACAAAGAAAAACGGCGACGCTTCGCGTCGCCGTTTTTCGTCATCCTTGCGGATGTGCAAACCATAGGCGTAGGAACGTGGGGGCAGGGGCGGTGGAAGAGGGAGACTGAGGGAGCAGCTGCCCCCACTCAAGAAGTTGGGGAGAAATTATATGGTGTTGCCCTCCCCCATAAATTTGCAATGAGGGGCCCTCTTGAAATATTGATTTTATCACACCATTTATGTAATTGTACAACCTTATGATATTGATATTGACTGATTATTCGTGTGTGAGCTACCATGAGGTAGCCCTTGCCTACTTTGACCCAACATGATGCTTTCCAGGTTTTTTAAAGATCCACTAGGCTCTTGATTTAATTATATATATTTTGTAAACTTGTTTTATGTTTTATAGCTTTTAGGGTTATTGAAAAGTTGTGTTTTCATTACTGGTCTGCACACCTCGCTGTTGCTAAAATGCGTCAGTAATGAGCTAATAAAATCTATGTTCATTATAAGGTGTTAAACGATTTTCAATTTTGCACATATTTCGTTTTGAATTTGTCGCTTTTACTACCCCCCAGTCGCCGACCCAATTACAACCCCAACGAAAAACAAAAAGTTCCGCCTCTGGTTGTCGCAATATGACCCCGGTATCATGGCGCCTTAAACCCAAATATCATCATCATTTCGTATAAAATGTCCACAGTAGAAGTACCTTTTCTTCATGCAGTTATCTGTTGCCAAGCAACAAATCCATAAATACAAAGAAAACTATCATCCAGTTCCATTGAACATGCATTTTGGTACAGTCAAAAATGTTCTTCTGGAATTCACGTGCAATTTGGCACGTGAATTCCGGAAGGACATTTGTGTGGATATTGCGAGAACAAGATTGTTCTCGCTATATCCACATTGGTGATGTCATACCTCCCAAAAGTGTATAACGAAACACGAATAGCTGCTACTTTGTACATAACGTTCCAACAATATTCACACCTAACAATCGCTGTTACTCCACTAATTGGCTTGTTAGCCGCTTTCATGCATCACGAGAAGGTCAGAGGAAGCAATCTGGAGGCAATCTTGCGTGCGTCGCTCGCCGGCTGCGGTAACGTATAACTCGCTTACGAACGCAAAGCCAATTACGTCGTGAGTTTAGACTATCTGAAGCCAAAACACGGACTTTGGTAGGGTTTTCTCCACTTTGAAACAGCCGGCAGCACGCTCAAAGCGCCCCGACCGCCTTCCACAAGGAACCCGCTCACCACGGAACAGAACGCTTTATAGCTCTGATCCGCCACTTCCCGCTCACGCATCCATCCTGTTCCGGGCACGAATCTAGCCGGAAAAAGAGAACGCAGTCCATGACTCGTACTCGTCGAATGCGGATCTTTGAACTCTGCACTCCGCAGATGACGTCACCTAGTATTTGATTAAGCAGCGTTGAGCGCTGTTCGGCATTAGGCATGCGCAGCCCGTGACCAGCTCAGAAAGGGCTGCTCTATTATGATATTCGCTGATGTTCGGCTGTTAAGCGCCATCCGCCCGGTAAGTACCGTCTGTTAGAGTGAATCAGCCCGCATTTCAGCGGCGATCCCCCGCGATAGTGTTTCCCGATGTGGTACACAGCGCCTCACAAAGCTCCTCCCGTATCCGTCAGCTGTACACGGTATCCACAAAGTATCCGTCAGCTGGTACATGGGGGCGTCTCTGGTATTCGAAATCGCAGCTTCTGTTTGAAATTACCGCCGATTAGTGACGATAGGACGATATCTGGGAAACACAGAGAACATCAACAAGTGATATTTGTTTCTTTACAGTCATGCTCAGAAAGTGTTGTGCGAAATATGTTTGTGCTTTCTGCCGTGGCTAACCGGTTGTGTATTCAATTCGGATTTTTTCTCTCTCTTTATTTAAATGCAAAATAACTTCATTCTGATGTGTGTTTTTTTTTGCTTGCAGGCTTTTCTTTTGCTTTTGTTATCGATGACGATAGTTCCTTGAATAACATGCCAACTGAACACTGCTCACTGAACACTGTTCACACACTGTTCAAACAATTAATTATACCAACCGGCTTTTACACTAGACACAGCTATCTATAGAGCCTCTTTATTACATGACATAATTATATTGGTGTGCCTACAGTACCTCAGATGATCTGACAGCAGTGGCAGATCTACGGTTGGGCAAAATGGGCAATTCCCCCCCCCCAAAAAAAAACGCCTAAAATCGACTCAAAATTGACACATTTCCTGATATAGAAGAACATCTAAGCAACTTTTACTAAGGAAAGTTTGCTTTAAATCAGCTATCAATGCTATGCAAGCGAAATCCGATGCGTTTTCAGAATTGTGTCAGACTCTTTGGGACTTTGCCCCCCCCCGAATTAAATCAGCTATCAATGCTAAGCAAGCGAAATCCGATGAGTTTTCAGAATTGTGTCAGACTCCTTGGAACTTTGCCCCCCCCCCCCCCCCCACCCCCGAGCGAGCGAGCGCGAAGCGCTCGCTCGTAATAACCATCAGCTCGTCTCGTAATAACCATCAGCTCGTCTCGTAATAACCATCAGCTCGTCTCGTAATAACCATCAGCTCGTCTCGTAATAACCATCAGCTCGTCTCGTAATAACCATCAGCTCGTCTCGTAATAACCATCAGCTCGTCTCGTAATAACCATCAGCTCGTCTCGTAATAACCATCAGCTCGTCTCGTAATAACCATCAGCTCGTCTCGTAATAACCATCAGCTCGTCTCGTAATAACCATCAGCTCGTCTCGTAATAACCATCAGCTCGTCTCGTAATAACCATCAGCTCGTCTCGTAATAACCATCAGCTCGTCTCGTAATAACCATCAGCTCGTCTCGTAAAAACCATCAGCTCGTCTCGTAATAACCATCAGCTCGTCTCGTAATAACCATCAGCTCGTCTCGTAATAACCATCAGCTCGTCTCGTAATAACCACCGCTCGACCTTTCGTGGTGTATGGGACAAATCTGATTATGAGCGGCCCGGCCCGGCCCGACCCGACCCGACCCGGCCCGACCCGGCCCGACCCGGCCCGACCCGGCCCGACCTGGCCCGTGGCGACGCTTTTGAGAAGCTCATATCTCTGCAACCGCACGTCCGATTGACAAGCGGACTTCTTTGCTGAGCAGCCCCATCTAACCGACCCTGTTTGAGACCAGTGCCGACTCATGTGGGTGACTCCGCAACGACTGGGCAGATTATGTGCAAATGCCGTATGTGGTTAGGGACCCTTCAACCGCCACTTTCACACAACTCGGGGGTGGGGTGACTGCACGTGCGCATGTGCACACTCCCATTCTATATCTCAGGAACGGCTGAGCCGATTGTGTTCAAATCTGGTGTGTGGTTAGGGACTTCTCAGCCGCCAGTTTCCCACAAGTCAGGGGCGGGTGCCTCTGCACGTGCGCACGTGCGCACACGCACGTGCACCCTATTCTGTATCTCAGGAACGGCTGAGCCGATTGTGTTCAAATTTGGTTTGTGTTTAGGGACCTCTCAGCCGCTGTCTTTCCACAAGTCGGGGTGGGGTGGCTTTGCACGTGCTCACGTGCACACCCCTATTATATATCTCTGGAACGGCTGATCCGATTGTGTTCAAATTTGGTGTGTGTTTAGGGACCTCTCAGCCCCCACTTTCCCACAAGTCAAAAGTTGGTGCCTCTGCACTTGGACACTTTTTTGTATCTCAGAAACTACTTGCTCGATCGAGTTGAAATTCCCCATACATTTCCTTCGCGCTCGCTCGTTCATCGCCAACTACGGCGCCTTAGTGGTTGCAAGTGTTCCACAAACCGCAAATGCTATGCGTGATACTCAAAGACACGTGCACCATAAACTTGAGCCACCTCCGCGCTGCACTCTTGACCTTTCTGTAACGGGAACGAACGCATGCTTCGGAAAGCTGGAATCATTGCTGGATGTACTAATCACTAGCCGGCTAAGAGTTCATGTAATATTCATGAAGTTGGAGTCAAGTGATAGCTATTGGTGGTTGGCAAGTCCTAATGACGTTGAAAGAGCCACAGTAGCTGGGTTCCGAGATTTGTCATGATGAGTCGCTGGTTTTTGCAGTACAGACATGCTCTCCGAAAGTGTCTGTTTTGCCTATCACGGTCTTACGGCATTGCCTCGCAGTGATGTCGCAGTGGTATTCAATTTAAGGCTATTGTTCGTGCAGGAGAGGCAAACAAGCAATATCGCTTTTCTGAACAATCCTCAATTTGTCAGATTCGAGACGATACCAGTTTGAGTAGTTCGATACTGTCGAACCATTCACCTCTGCTCTCAGCGGAAACTGGGCTATCTAAGAACGCATTTGCATCATAATGTTGCGGGAAACATGGGCGGATCCAGAGGGGGGGGGGGGGGGGGGGCACAGGGCCATGACCTCCCCCCCCCAACCACCTGAAATCGGTGCAAATTTGACACATTCCCTGAGATAATATACAATCTAAGCAACTTTTACTAAGGAAAGTTTGTTTTAAATCAGTTATCGGTGCACAAGCAAGCAAAGCCCGATGATTTTTCAGAATTGTGTGAGACTTTTTGGGATTTGGCCCCCCCAAACTGAACCAAACCACCTATTCTGGTTCCACCCTTGACGGGAAATACACCCTTCGTGCTCGTCACAGTTCGTCCGGAAGACAATGTGCTAAAGTAGCGGATCATCAATCTGTCAAAACGACACCTAGCTCTTCGTTGTGATTTCCGCATGCAAAATGAATGTGTGTACACACGGTTGAAGCAATATATGCCCTCAAGAACGTGACTTGGGTTGGTGGATTTCATCATTTCATGAACAATGCAACTACAAAATTCGTTATGTTTCCTTGATTCCAGTATATCTTCTCCCACGTCCATTTTAAACACGCTCGACGGAAACATGGAATATTTATAATACATTCACTTTGTTTCACATTGCGCATGATTTCGGTGATGAAATTGACCAACTCTTGTATACATCACGATATCATGATATCACCATGAGTTTAAATCAAATCACAAATATAGCGAATCGCACTTCTATCACAACCTCCACATCAGCAGCAGGTCCGATCGAACCAATCCCCGATCTCTCGACGATATGCCTACCACCGCCCCAAATACGACATCGCTGCCCACATCCGAACAGTAGCTGGACCGATCGCTACCCACGGCCGCATCCGAACAGTAGCTGGACCGATCGCTACCCACGGCCGCATCCGAACAGTAGCTGGACCGATCGCTACCCACGGCCGCATCCGAACAGTAGCTGGACCGATCGCTACCCACGGCCGCATCCGAACAGTAGCTGGACCGATCGCTACCCACGGCCGCATCCGAACAGTAGCTGGACCGATCGCTACCCACGGCCGCATCCGAACAGTAGCTGGACCGATCGCTACCCACGGCCGCATCCGAACAGTAGCTCACCCGATTGCTACCCACATCCAAACGGTAACTGCGGCGGAAAACCGCAGAGCCGGCCGCCGCGCCGAGCGGCTCAGGCAGCTTGGACGGGTACTAACGCGGGGCAGTGCCGTGCGACGGCAACACACGCCTGAACTGCGCACTGCGCCGCCGCGCACGGTCCCACCGCCAACCAGCTGGCGTCAAACTGCTTGGCTGCTGTCGGTACGGCCGGACGGCCGGACGGAGGCGGCTGTGTGGCCGGGTGCAGGCGGCTGTGTGGCCGGGTGGCCGGGCTCAGGCGGCTGTGTGGCCGGGTGCAAGCGGCTGTGTGGCCGGGTGCAGGCGGCTGTGTGGCCGGGTGCAGGCGGCTGTGTGGCCGGGTGGCCGGGCTCAGGCGGCTGTGTGGCCGGGTGCAGGCGGCTGTGTGGCCGGGTGCAGGCGGCTGTGTGGCCGGGTGCAGGCGGCTGTGTGGCCGGGTGCAGGCGGCTGTGTGGCCGGGTGCAGGCGGCTGTGTGGCCGGGTGGCCGGGCTCAGGCGGCTGTGTGGCCGGGCTCAGGCGGCTGTGTGGCCGGGTGCAGGCGGCTGTGTGGCCGGGTGCAGGCGGCTGTGTGGCCGGGTGCAGGCGGCTGTGTGGCCGGGTGGCCGGGCTCAGGCGGCTGTGTGGCCGGGCTCAGGCGGCTGTGTGGCCGGGTGCAGGCGGCTGTGTGGCCGGGTGCAGGCGGCTGTGTGGCCGGGTGCAGGCGGCTGTGTGGCCGGGTGCAGGCGGCTGTGTGGCCGGGTGCAGGCGGCTGTGTGGCCGGGTGCAGGCGGCTGTGTGGCCGGGCTCAGGCGGCTGTGTGGCCGGGCTCAGGCGGCTGTGTGGCCGGGCTCAGGCGGCTGTGTGGCCGGGTGCAGGCGGCTGTGTGGCCGGGTGCAGGCGGCTGTGTGGCCAGGTGCAGGCGGCTGTGTGGCCGGGTGCAGGCGGCTGTGTGGCCGGGCTCAGGCGGCTGTGTGGCCGGGATCAGGCGGCTGTGTGGCCGGGTGCAGGCGGCTGTGTGGCCGGGTGCAGGCGGCTGTGTGGCCGGGTGCAGGCGGCTGTGTGGCCGGGTGCAGGCGGATGTGTGGCCGGGTGGCCGGGCTCAGGCGGCTGTGTGGCCGGGCTCAGGCGGCTGTGTGGCCGGGTGCAGGCGGCTGTGTGGCCGGGTGCAGGCGGCTGTGTGGCCGGGTGCAGGCGGCTGTGTGGCCGGGTGGCCGGGCTCAGGCGGCTGTGTGGCCGGGCTCAGGCGGCTGTGTGGCCGGGCTCAGGCGGCTGTGTGGCCGGGCTCAGGCGGCTGTGTGGCCGGGTGCAGGCGGCTGTGTGGCCGGGCTCAGGCGGCTGTGTGGCCGGGTGGCCGGGCTCAGGCGGCTGTGTGGCCGGGTGCAGGCGGCTGTGTGGCCGGGTGCAGGCGGCTGTGTGGCCGGGGTGCAGGCGGCTGTGTGGCCGGGTGCAGGCGGCTGTGTGGCCGGGCTCAGGCGGCTGTGTGGCCGGGCTCAGGCGGCTGTGTGGCCGGGCTCAGGCGGCTGTGTGGCCGGGTGCAGGCGGCTGTGTGGCCGGGTGCAGGCGGCTGTGTGGCCGGGTGGCCGGGCTCAGGCGGCTGTGTGGCCGGGTGCAGGCGGCTGTGTGGCCTGGTGCAGGCGGCTGTGTGGCCGGGTGCAGGCGGCTGTGTGGCCGGGTGGCCGGGCTCAGGCGGCTGTGTGGCCGGGTGGCCGGGCTCAGGCGGCTGTGTGGCCGGGCTCAGGCGGCTGTGTGGCCGGGTGCAGGCGGCTGTGTGGCCGGGTGCAGGCGGCTGTGTGGCCGGGTGGCCGGGCTCAGGCGGCTGTGTGGCCGGGCTCAGGCGGCTGTGTGGCCGGGCTCAGGCGGCTGTGTGGCCGGGTGCAGGCGGCTGTGTGGCCGGGTGCAGGCGGCTGTGTGGCCGGGTGCAGGCGGCTGTGTGGCCGGGTACAGGCGGCTGTGTGGCCGGGTGGCCGGGTGCAGGCGGGGCTGTGTGGCCGGGTGGCCGGGCGCAGGCGGCTGTGTGACCGGGTGGCCGGGTGCAGGCGGCTGTGTGGCCGGGTGGCCGGGTGCAGGCGGGGCTGTGTGGCCGGGTGGCCGGGTGCAGGGGGGCTGTGTGGCCGGGTGGCCGGGTGCAGACGTCTGTGTGGCCGGGCGCAGGCGGCTGTGTGGCCGGTTGGCCGGGTGCAGGTGGCCGGGTGGCCGGGTGCAGGCGGCTGTGTGGCCGGGTGCAGGCTGCTGTGTGGCCGGGTGCAGGCGGCTGTGTGGCCGGGTGCAGGCGGCTGTGTGGCCGGGCTCAGGCGGCTGTGTGACCGGGCTCAGGCGGCTGTGTGGCCGGGTGCAGGCGGCTGTGTGGCCGGGCTCAGGCAGCTGTGTGGCCGGGTGCAGGCGGCTGTGTGGCCGGGCTCAGGCGGCTGTGTGGCCGGGCTCAGGCGGCTGTGTGGCCGGGCTCAGGCGGCTGTGTGGCTGGGTGCAGGCGGCTGTGTGGCCGGGTGCAGGCGGCTGTGTGGCCGGGTGGCCGGGCTCAGGCGGCTGTGTGGCCGGTTGCAGGCGGCTGTGTGGCCGGGTGGCCGGGCTCAGGCGGCTGTGTGGCCGGGTGGCCGGGCTCAGGTGGCTGTGTGGCCGGGCTCAGGCGGCTGTGTGGCCGGGTGCAGGCGGCTGTGTGGCCGGGTGCAGGCGGCTGTGTGGCCGGGTGCAGGCGGCTGTGTGGCCGGGTGCAGGCGGCTGTGTGGCCGGGTACAGGCGGCTGTGTGGCCGGGTGCAGGCGGCTGTGTGGCCGGGTGCAGGCGGCTGTGTGGCCGGGCTCAGGCGGCTGTGTGGCCGGGTGCAGGCGGCTGTGTGGCCGGGCTCAGGCGGCTGTGTGGCCGGGTGCAGGCGGCTGTGTGGCCGGGTGCAGGCGGCTGTGTGGCCGGGTGCAGGCGGCTGTGTGGCCGGGTGCAGGCGGTTGTGTGGCCGGGTGCAGGCGGCTGTGTGGCCGGGTGCAGGCGGCTGTGTGGCCGGGTGCAGGCGGCTGTGTGGCCGGGTGGCCGGGCTCAGGCGGCTGTGTGGTTGGGTGCAGGCGGCTGTGTGGCCGGGTGCAGGCGGCTGTGTGGCCGGGTGCAGGCGGCTGTGTGGCCGGGTGGCCGGGCTCAGGCGGCTGTGTGGCCGGGTGCAGGCGGCTGTGTGGCCGGGTGCAGGCGGCTGTGTGGCCGGGTGCAGGCGGCTGTGTGGCCGGGTGCGGGCGGCTGTGCGGCCTGGTGCAGGCGGCTGTGTGGCCGGGCTCAGGCGGCTGTGTGGCCGGGCTCAGGCGGCTGTGTGGCCGGGTGCAGGCGGCTGTGTGGCCGGGTGCAGGCGGCTGTGTGGCCGGGTGCAGGCGGCTGTGTGGCCGGGTGCAGGCGGCTGTGTGGCCGGGTGCAGGCGGCTGTGTGGCCGGGTGGCCAGGTGCAGGCGGGGCTGTGTGGCCGGGTGGCCGGGTGCAAGCGGCTGTGTGGCCGGGTGCTGGCGGCTGTGTGGCCGGGTGGCCGGGTGCAGGCGGGGCTGTGTGGCCGGGTAGCCGGGTGCAGGCGGCTGTGTGGCCGGGTGCAGGCGGCTGTGTGGCCGGGTGGCCGGGTGCAGGCGGCTGTGTGGCCGAGTGCAGGCGGCTGTGTGGCCGGGTGCAGGCGGCTGTGTGGCCGGGTGCAGGCGGCTGTGTGGCCGGGCTCAGGCGGCTGTGTGGCCGGGCTCAGGCGGCTGTGTGGCCGGGTGCAGGCGGCTGTGTGGCCGGGTGCAGGCGGCTGTGTGGCCGGGTGGCCGGGCTCAGGCGGCTGTGTGGCCGGGTGCAGGCGGCTGTGTGGCCGGGCTCAGGCGGTTGTGTGGCCGGGTGCAGGCGGCTGTGTGGCCGGGTGCAGGCGGCTGTGTGGCCGGGTGCAGGTGGCTGTGTGGCCGGGTGCGGGCGGCTGTGTGGCCGGGTGCAGGCGGCTGTGTGGCCGGGCTCAGGCGGCTGTGTGGCCGGGTGCAGGTGGCTGTGTGGCCGGGTGCAGGCGGCTGTGTGGCCGGGTGCGGGCGGCTGTGTGGCCGGGTGCAGGCGGCTGTGTGGCCGGGTGCAGGTGGCTGTGTGGCCGGGTGCAGGCGGCTGTGTGGCCGGGTGCAGGCGGCTGTGTGGCCGGGTGCAGGCGGCTGTGTGGCCGGGTGCAGGCGGCTGTGTGGCCGGGCTCAGGCGGCTGTGTGGCCGGGTGCAGGCGGCTGTGTGGCCGGGTGCAGGCGGCTGTGTGGCCGGGTGCGGGCGGCTGTGTGGCCGGGTGCGGGCGGCTGTGTGGCCGGGCTCAGGCGGCTGTGTGGCCGGGTGGCCGGGCTCAGGCGGCTGTGTGGCCGGGCTCAGGCGGCTGTGTGGCCGGGCTCAGGCGGCTGTGTGGCCGGGTGCAGGCGGCTGTGTGGCCGGGTGGCCGGGCTCAGGCGGCTGTGTGGCCGGGCTCAGGCGGCTGTGTGGCTGGGTGCAGGCGGCTGTGTGGCCGGGTGGCCGGGCTCAGGCGGCTGTGTGGCCGGGCTCAGGCGGCTGTGTGGCCGGGCTCAGGCGGCTGGGTGGCCGGGTGCAGGCGGCTGTGTGGCCGGGTGGCCGGGCTCAGGCGGCTGTGTGGCCGGGTGCAGGCGGCTGTGTGGCCGGGTGCAGGCGGCTGTGTGGCCGGGTGCAGGCGGCTGTGTGGCCGGGTGGCCGGGCTCAGGCGGCTGTGTGGCCGGGTGGCCGGGCTCAGGCGGCTGTGTGGCTGGGCTCAGGCGGCTGTGTGGCCGGGTGCAGGCGGCTGTGTGGCCGGGTGCAGGCGGCTGTGTGGCCGGGTGCAGGCGGCTGTGTGGCCGGGTGCAGGCGGCTGTGTGGCCGGGTGCAGGCGGCTGTGTGGCCGGGTGCAGGCGGCTGTGTGGCCGGGCTCAGGCGGCTGTGTGGCCGGGTGGCCGGGCTCAGGCGGCTGTGTGGCCGGGTGCAGGCGGCTGTGTGGCCGGGTGCAGGCGGCTGTGTGGCCGGGCTCAGGCGGCTGTGTGGCCGGGTGCAGGCGGCTGTGTGGCCGGGTGCAGGCGGCTGTGTGGCCGGGTGCAGGCGGCTGTGTGGCCGGATGCAGGCGGCTGTGTGGCCGGGTGGCCGGGTGCAGGCGGGGCTGTGTGGCCGGGTGGCCGGGCGCAGGCGGCTGTGTGACCGGGTGGCCGGGTGCAGGCGGCTGTGTGGCCGGGTGGCCGGGTGCAGGCGGGGCTGTGTGGCCGGGAGGCCGGGTGCAGGCGGGGCTGTGTGGCCGGGTGGCCGGGTGCAGGCGGGGCTGTGTGGCCGGGTGGCCGGGTGCAGACGTCTGTGTGGCCGGGCGCAGGCGGCTGTGTGGCCGGTTGGCCGGTTGCAGGTGGCCGGGTGGCCGGGTGCAGGCGGCTGTGTGGCCGGGTGCAGGCGGCTGTGTGGCCGGTGGCCGGGTTCGGGCGGCTGTGTGGCCGGGATCAGGCGGCTGTGTGGCCGGGATCAGGCGGCTGTGTGGCCGGGATCAGGCGGCTGTGTGGCCGGGTACAGGCGGCTGTGTGGCCGGGTGGCCGGGTGCGGGCGGCTGTGTGGCCGGGATCAGGCGGCTGTGTGGCCGGGATCAGGCGGCTGTGTGGCCGGGTGCAGGCGGCTCTGTGGCCGGGTGGCCGGGTGCAGGCGGCTGTGTGGCCGGATGCAGACGGCTGTGTGGCCGGGTGACCGGGTGCAGGTGCCAGTGGCTGGGTGCATGCAGGTGCCAACCTCCCTTTTTCACTGACCTGGTATCGCCTATGGCAACAAATATGTATATTTACTGTTTCGATTATGTCACAATAACACACCATTTCATTTATATATAAAAAAGTTTTATTACGCATTTACTTCACCTCCATATTGTGTGCCCTGCACACGCCTATGATTTTTGAATTTTAAAAAGTCATCATCACATATTAATTTCCAATTCATTCTTTATCGATCCCCTTTAGTTGCGTTACAATCGGTTGACAAACATGACAGCTGTGTTTTGCGTCACAAATACCTTTAAAATTTGTAGTTTTTGCCTCCCTGTTGCCCTCCTATCAAAAATTTCGGATTTTTGTATTTCTTAGAAATGTAGATCGTGTTGAGGGGCAGAATATGCAGTTTGATTTGTGAAAATCGGACAAGTAGATCTCGAGATCTCCGTGGGGCAGAATCACCCCCCCCCCCCCTGTTACAAATAGGGGTAGCCTGGAGCCTGTTACAAATAGGGTTAAGAAGGACGAGAATACTTGGAGGGTATTAATAATATAAATCTGTTTGTCTTTCCAAGACACATCACGTGCTTCTCAAGTTTCAATATTGGTGCCACTTAACGAAGAGTCGTTCTTCCCAAAGCAACCTAAGCTAAAGGTTATAGGTTAAAATTAATTAAAGGTTATTAAAGATACAAGGTTATTAAAGGCCTTTAACCCGGCATTGACTGGGGCCTCAGCAGAACGCCATTGTCTGGAGTGGGGGAGGGGGCGTTAAATGCCACCCTGGTTATCTTCCGAGCCAATGATCGCAGCGAGATGCGCAAGACGGCAATACAAAGCTCTCAATGAGATAAGTTAAAAGCATACTCAAAAATGTCAAAGTGAGGTCAAATATCAGGTCACAGTCAGGTCAAAAATCAAAATCGACGTATTTGAGTTTATGGGCCATACTTTCCATCAAATGCCTTCAATTACGATCATGATCACCCACAGTGCTGCCAAAGGTATGATACACATCGTCCATGAGCTAAATTGAGATTTTTGGCTAATGTCAAGGTCAGGTTCAGGTCACAAAAGGGCACTATGCTCAAAATATGTACGAAAGTCATGCAACACATGTTTTATGAGTTATTTTCCACGTATAATTCGATGGTCATAGTAATTTTACCATTTGACGTCATTTACGTGAAGTTAATGTCAAGTTCAGGTCAAGTTCAGGTCAGGGCAAATGTTAAATTGATAAATCTAAATAAACAAGACATGTTTCTAGACTAGTTTGGTATCAGAAATACAGTGGCGCCATTTATTTGCCTGTATCTGGTCAATAAAGGCCAAAAACTGTTTTTATATATTAAATATGACGTCATGAGTTACCCATACTTTAGATGCCATAAGTCAGTCAAAAATGGTGATATCATTCTTAAATTTTGGATGCTAGTTTGCCATATGTGGTTCTCTGACATATATTCTGTTTTGTTAAATATCTGTGAAAAAATCGATTTTGTTTGTATTCCCCCCCCCATTTTCTTTTTATTTGCAGGGGTTACAAACCAAAGTTTCAAAATTCCGAGAAAACCATGTTGTTGCCATTTTCTATCTTTTGACGTTATTGGGTTGCATTTTGCTCAAAATATGATATTTGTATGGTCTGTTACATTTTAGCTGATTTTGGTGTAAAACTCGTGTGTAGTGACGCCACTAATTTCAATATAACTTGAAATGTATTCGACAAAATTACGTTATTTTTTCACAGAAGACGTCAAATCGATGTAGAAGAAAGAATCCGAAGTTTCACGTTGATAGCGCTATTGATTTTTGAGCTATTACGAAAATCAATCATGGGGGCGTTAAACGCCCCCCCCCCCCCCAGTCAATGGCGGGTTAAGGGGGGAGGGCGTCTAGACGCCCCCCTGCACGGCGGGGGGCGTGGGGGGCGATAAGTGAGTCCAAAATAAAGACATAGCTTTTAAATTTGGTTTGGATATCTTCCATATTTGTTTCTCTAATGTACATCCCGTTTTTTGTTTTTAATATCTTCAATAATTTTATTTTGTGGAAATTTTCCCTCAAAAAAGTTTTTTTACATTTTAGGGGTGAAAAACAAAATTTAACAAATCTGAGATAGCCAGTTGAACGAATATCTAATTTACTTTCTTCAGACTTTTGTATTTGCAATTTTCATTAAACCTCAATTTTCTACGTTTTTTAAGAAACATGTATCGTTTTTCCACAAAAAAAAATGAATGGCATGACGTCATTAAATCGTCATTATCTCACACAGTACTACATCAATTTTTATTGTATTTTTTTGGAAGACGTAGAATTGATGAAGCATAAAGTACTGTAAGTTGTACGTCAATATCTATCATACTTATCTTAGTCATAGCAAATTTAAGGGGGAACTTTGATATGGGTGCCCCCCTTGCAAGTTCAAGGGGGGCACGGTACCTCCGTGCCCCCCCCCCCCCCCTTCCGTTCCGCCGCCTATGCTTCATGTGTATTCGAAGCGAATTGCCTTGTCTTCTCAGATTTGTGCATATTTAGTAGTCCCGATCCCTGCTATCTCGTCTCTGTTGCACCGAGAACTGCGCAATTCGGCGCCAAAAAATTAATAAACATTTTGTTTATCGTCAGCATTCGACAGCCGCGAGCGGACATGGAACGTTTAGCGCATTTTTCCGTCAAAGTAACTGCAGAGGTCAGTTTATTGGTGTTATTGTTGACAATCGCTCTCTCAGACCAGCCTGGGGTTCGCTCAGGACTGGCAATCATTCTGTCTGGCTTATAAATATCTGAGGAGGCCTTAAACCATGTAAGGGCTCTTCATGCCGAACGAGGGCCCATCAGGCCGACCGAGGCCCCTCAGGCTGTCCACGGGCCCTATCAAGGTGGCTAAAGGTCTCGTCAACTGACCGAGTTCTCTCAAGTTGAGCAAGTGTCCCCAAGCCAACCTAAACCCCCTCAGACCGACTGAGGGTCTTCGAGTCGGCCAAGGTCCCCCTCAAGCCGACCAAGGCCCCTCAGGCTGTCCACGGGCCCTCTCAAGATGACCAAAGGTCTCGTCAACCCACTGAGTTCCCTTTAAGTTGACCAAAGGTCCCCTTCAAGCCGACCGAGGGCCCCTCAGACCAACTGATGGCTCCCAAGCCAACCGAGGCCAACTCAAGCCAAGCCAAGTTAAACCGATTGAGGTCTCCCCAAGCCGACCGATGGTCCCTCATGCTGACCGAGGGCATCTCAGACCGAACAACGGCCCCTCAAGGCCAACAGAGCGCGCCTCAGGCCGCCCAAAGGCCCTCAGGCTAACCAAGGGCCTCCTCAAGCCGATCGAGTACCCATCAGGCAGACCGGTTTCCCCTTCAGGACGACGGAGAACACCCTCATGCCGACCAAGGGCTCCCTCAGACCGACAGAGGATCTTCATGCTGACCGAAGGCCCCTCAAGCCAAATGAGAGTCCCTCAGGCGGACTGAGGACTTGTAAACCGACGAGGGTCCCCTCAGGCCGACTGAGGGCCTCTCATGTCTACTAAGTGCCCTTCAGGCCGACAGAGGGCCTGCTCAGGGCGAACAATGCCCCTCAGGCCTTCCAAGGGCCCGCAGGCAGGCCAAGCGGCTCCCCAAGCCGACCCAGTTCCCCTGAGGCCGAATAAGGATCCCTCAGGACGTCCAAGGTCTCCCCTCAGGAAGACCGAGAGGCCCCTCCAGACGACTGAGTTCCCCTCAGGCCGAACAGGCCCCCCTAAAGCCTACCGAGGGCCCCTCACGCCGACCTCGGTTGCCCTCCAGGAGAGGGACATGTACCCGGGTTATATGGGTTATTTTCCACGTAGAATTCGATAGTGATAGTCATTTTACCACCTGACTTCATTTACGTGAAGTTAGTGTCAAGTCCCGGTCATTGAAGGTTAACATTTTAAATGGATAAATATAATGTAAATGGCATGTTTCTAGATCAGTTTTGTCTAACAAATACAGTGCTGGCCTTTATTTGTCATATCTGGTCAATAGAAGGCAAAAACGCAATTAAAAAATATGACGTCATGAGTTACCCATACTTTATATGCCATAAGTCAGTCAAAAATAGTGATATCATTTTAAAATTTGGTATGGTGGTTGCCCATATGTGGTTATATTTCGTTTTGTCTCAATATCTTTAAAAAATTATTTTGTGGGCATTTAAAAGCTTTGTTTTTATTTGGGGGGATCGAAAACCAAAATTTACACATTCGAGATTGCCATATTGTAGCCCTTGCTATTTTCTATCGTTTGACGTTTTTGTATTGCATTTTGCTTAAAATATGGTATTTTTACGGTCTGTTAAAGGCTAACTGATTTTTGTGTAAAACTCGTGTGTAGTGACGTCACTAAATTCGCTATAACTCGATTTTGTTTCGACGAAATTACTTTATTGTCTTACAGATGACGTTAAATTGATGTAGAAGAAGGTGTCCGAAGTTTCATGTTGATCGCGCTATTGGTTTTTGAGCTATTGCGAAAATTAATCAGGGGGGGGGGGCGTTAAACGCGCAACCCCTCCCCCTAGTCAATTGCGGATAACGTGTATGAATACGTCAATAAAGGCCGATCTTCGATGCGAGTGCGCGGGTAGGAGATCGTAATTAAATGAGCTGATGTTTTGTATTTCGGATCTTTAGACCCTAAAGATCAGTTTTGTCTCAGTCTCAGATTTAAATGAGACCTGACAGCAGATGGCCGGAGAAAAAGTTGCATTTTGACCACCCCTACAGGTGGCTGAGTGGCCGTGTAACTGTGTGGCTAAGCCGCGGGCGATTTGAATGTTAGGTGGTCACGCGGTCGCAATGCACAAGGCAGGATTGCGAATATACTTGACTGTTGACTGGTAAACCGAAATTCAAAAATAATGTTTTTATTGTCCAAAATAGTCCAAATTTCACTATATAACATTAAAACACGGAAATAAATGTATATTATTTAAAACGCATGGTAAGAACTAAGGAGTGCAAAGTCGTAGCATGAAACACAAATTGCGCTTTCATACCTTAACTCTCGCCCTACGGAGGGGGGCCTGACAGGCCCCCCTGAGGTTTTTCTTGAATAACTTGTTATACATGCCCATCGTCTTGCTAAACATTTTGGTAGCTGAGTGTACAACAATTATACGTATGCAGTAAACATTTGTTTGAAATTGGTGAAGTAGTTTGAAAGATAATCATGTTTTGATGACGTCATGTTGGTATAAAAAACGAGAATTATTTGAAAAATCGTAGAAAACAGAGTTTTAAAGAAAATTGCAAACGCAATTCACCAAAGATACAAAATGGCATTTTATTTGAAATGGAAATCTCGGATTTGCAAAATTTTGGGTTTTTGACCCCTAAAATAAAAATAAAACTTTTTTTTAAATCCCCACAAAATCAACATTTTAAAAGATGTTAGAAAAACTGGAATATATGTGAGAGAACTGAGTATGGACAATACTCATACCAAATTTCAAAGCAATATCTCCATTTTTGACTGAGTGATGGCTCCCTAAGTGTAAGAAACTGATAACGTCATTTGTTAAAATAACTTTTGTTGACTTTTTTTGACAAGATACGAACAAATAATTACCTTCTCTGTATTTCTGTGCCCAAATTGATATCGAAACATGCCTTTTTATTTACATTTATCAATCTCTAATTTTGAGGTTTTCTGAAGAGCAAAATCGCTGTTCTGGACGTGGTAAATCCGAGGTCATTCACTTGACCTGGAAGGTCACTCATTAACCTGAAACCTAAAATTCGAATACTGTTAGATTCCTCTCATGACAGGCAACATGCTGGTTCTTACAGCATTGCTCTAAGTTGCTTTGTTTCGAAGTTAACAGGGGGGCTGTCAGGCCCCCCGTAGGGCGAAGGTGAAAAAGCTCCCGTAGGGCGAGGGTTAAAATGCTTGCCTGCTTAGCTGGCCATTGGGTTTTAGTTACTCTCCAATCTCCTTTAGTTATAATGTGAACGGGACGATTGCCGAACATTTTCGTGATACATTTTTACTGCGCATCCCTATCTGCAATGAGCCGCTGTATCCGTTAATAAATTTTATGAAAACATTTGTGAAACGTTATTCTCATTGAAGCATCTGCAGGAACGGGCCATCTCCAACGGATCTTCAATTAAGTGTTCAGAGGAGACGGCTTTGGATCGTCTTATACCTTCGTTTCCGGAATACATTCCCAACCTTCCCGCAACCTATCCATCACATTAATGCCCTCTCCGAAGTTACCGGTGTCACAGTACCCATCTCCTAAACCTGTCTCCTGACTCCAGCTCAAGACACGGATGCCATTGCTGGCCGTTGGGTTGCGTCAAAGCCATCGAAATATCGATGCATTTCCCGAAAGGCATTCACACCAAATCAGAACCGGGAGCTCGTAATACGTCTGTGATACGGTCTCGGAAGGTACGCTCCAGTTCACTCGGGATTTCTCGCCATCGCGCTGCGGTGGAATGTAGACCGGCCAACAGCCATTGCCACGTAGTGATCAGAGAGATTAACGGAAAAGCCAGCTCAGCGGAGGTCAGGCGACCACGTTATTGGGAGAATGCTCCAGTAAGAGGCCTACACAGTACATCCTGCGCAGGAAATTTGTGGAGTTTGTTCGGAGAATTGCATTCTGTTCTTGTTAGCTAATCTGTGTGTTTAGGGAATGCATTGGTTTTCACTTACTAAATATTTAATACCGCCATTGGATGTGCATGCCTGCGCATGAAACTTTGCGTACCTACTGCATTCTGAAAAGACATTAGCTTTTCGTTACGCTTGTTTTTTAAGCAGTATTCCAGGTGCCTAGCCAAATTACAGACAGTTTGTCAGATTTAACCCGCGCACTGCAGGGGGATTGATTTCCGCCCCCCCCCCCCCCCCCCCTCCCCTCAGGTTTTTCAAAGATAGCGAAAAAGCGGCGGCGCGCAGCGCCGCCGGGTTTTGATACACCTGTTAGGACATCAATTGCGCACACTTTGAGAGAGAAAAAAATATGTTCGGGTCATCTCAGGTCAGGTCACCAGACCAGGTCAAGTGACCCCACCACCAAAAATGTTTGCAGTTGTGCCAAAGCCAGAGTTTTTCACCGATCAGGTTGAAACTTACAGGATGTCATGAGGGCATCAGTACTTACAATTCGTATAACTCGTAATTTTGATATCGGTGACCTAAGGTCAGGTCAATTTCGTAACCTCCCCATAATAAGTCAATGGGGAAATATACAAATGCTTCCTATTTCAAGGATATGCATGGTACTAGTCCAATTACTTCTGGATCATGTTATTATAGGATATTCTTGATGATCCAAGTGTAAGTTTTGTTCAGTGACCCCTATTGGGTCATTTGAGGTCATGCGAAGTCACCATCACTTCTTTGTAAATAACTCTCGACATAATGCAGATAGAGAAGTAAAACAAACATCAATGTGTTTGTCTCGTCGAGACACGTCTTCCCATATGCAACATGCCCTACTTGGGTCACCACTTGACCTTAACCTTTGGTCAAATTGTTAAGTTGACTTAACAAGGTCACCATATATATCATTCAAAGCGCCTTGACAAGATAAACACAATGGCGTAAACAGTTTTCCGTTATCTTTATTAAGTAAACAGTGAATAGCAAAAACACGATTTAGCAAAAAAAAGGCATTTTTTCCTTTTGGAATTCTGGAGTCTCAAATATTGACCTGAGATCAAATCTGAGGACACCATCGCGATTAAAAATTTAACTGGCTGGCGTTTGCTTTTTTCCGTTTGTTTCTAACTATCATCGTTTCTGAGATATATAGGAATTTCTGGAGCGATGTCCTAAAACAGGAAAAACTGGAAAATTTTACTTTTGATGACCTCTGGTGACCTCAATTTTGACCTGACTTAAAAAACACTGGAATTCTTTCGATAGAACATGTATGAAGCTATCAAATGCCTTTTTCCGCTTCTCGCTACGTTGCGTAGTTTTCGAGATCTCAGGGGGGGACGGAAATCAACCCCCCTGCAGTTCGTGTTCGGCGCAAAGCCCCTGCAGTGCGCGGGTTAAGCTGTCTGCTGGCAAGTACTATACGACGGAAACAGTAATATTCCTTTCCAAGATTCTCCGAGATTTCCTTCCACGTGGGTATGATACAAGTAGCTTGTTTGTCGGGCAATTTCACCTATGGCTATTCCATTGTGGCCATGCAATTAATTTTCCTAATTTTGGCAATCACCATTTTTAGGATATTTAGGTAAAATACAATATTCACTGTCAATGAAGAATGTTCCCAAGTTGCAACCACATGTGTACAATTGTGAGTTCTAACTAACAAGGCCTCTTGTCGCCAAAATATCCTTCCGCGAATGTTCATACACGGCATTGGCGAAGGCCTATCTTGTTATTCACCGGAAAGTCTGGATTCTATGCTTTAAATAGACGCACCATAAAAGGCACAAGCATGAACAGCAAAAACAAGCATGATGTGAAAGAATAAACAAAGCGAGCTTTCCAACGATGCTCTTACCTCCAACCTACGGTACCTCCAACCCTTGCTTCCTTGTTCACGACCTCCTGCTGTCGGGCTGCCCACGGCTGCCCAAAACGGCAGCACACACCAACCTACGTCATCGCCGGCGATTACTACCTAAACACAAATGCTGTCGATTCACGATACATATCTGGCGTACTTGCTACGACAAATTTGCTCCTACAGCTAGGTAAGTAGCAGAGCTTATGGTACCTAATACCAACATAAACAGTAAATTAAAATTATAGCAGACTTACACCATATCCATCTTCGCTTCTTCAAGCTTTTCGCTTGGAGATCGTTAGTTGTTTATCGACGCTTCACGTTTGGAAATTGTCGCGTGCGACAATTTGTGTTATCTGCTGCCCGGCTGACGCGATTTTCCGGCAGCAGCGACAGCAGAAGGCAGCAGAGGTATGACGTCATACACCGTACCCCTTCCCACATCCCCTCCCCCACTGGTCCACGCTGATTGGTCGATACGTTTTGACAGCAGTAGGCAGCAGCAGTCAGCCCGTCAGCAGGCGTCGTGAACAAGGCTCTGGTGTCAGAGTGAAAGAGATGTTTGAAAACGTCTTCTGCAGAACATTATCGACGGCAAAGGCCCACAGGCGTCGGCCCCCTTTAGCCTAATCCACCAGCTCAAACATATTGTATTATTAAAACACCAGTGGCAGTTTTTACATACCACGCACGTTTAACATTTCTTACAGCGCAGAAACCTCAAGCAAGCAGTTCGCCTTGCAAGCCTGCAGGCACGTCACAGTCACGTTTCGGCGCTAGTCCGATCGGCGCCTGGGTTCAGCGAGCCCCTCCAAGTTACATCACTGCACTGAGCGTTGAGCGCCTCCTCATCCTGCGGAATGAGTCACACGTGTACAGCTCGTCTGGTCTCATGACGACACAGAGTGGCAATGCTGTATGACTGGTTGTGTTGGGGCGACGACAAATCCTAATCAGCCAGGCTGCAGCCACACCCACAGGCGGCACTCCTCGTCATTAGAGCGATGGCGAGGCGCCGAGAGCACTGGCGAGGCTCTGGGAGCACTGGCGAGGTGCCGAGAGCACTGGCGAGGCGCTGAGTCGGCACTCCTCGTCATTAGAGCACTGGCGAGGCGCTGAGAGCACTGTCGAAGCGCTGAGAGCACTGGCTAGGCGCTGAGTCGGCGCAGTGCCGGGGAGTGAGTGGCAACGCATCAAGTGATTAGGACGTCTGGTGCAGGTTATGAGTAACAGCGCATCAAGCGATTAGGCCGTCTGGTGCAAGTTATGAGTAACAGCGCAGCAAGCGATTAGCACGTCTGGTGCAAGTTATTACGAGCGAGCGCGAAGCGCTCGCTCGTCCTTCCGTCGTATATGGGACAAATCTGAATATGAGCGGCCCGGCCCGGCCCGGCCCGTGGCGATGCTTTTGAGAAGCTCATATCTCTGCAACCACACGTGCGATTGACAAGCTGACTTCTTTGCTGAGCAGCCTCATCCAACCTACCCTGTTTGAGTCCGGTGCCGACTCATGTGGGTGACTACCACTGCGCGTGGCGCGTGCCGCGTGAGGGGTGTTGAGAAGTGTTTTTTCGCAAAAACTCTACAACGGCTGAGCCGATTGTGTGCCAATTTGGTATGTGGTTAGAGACCCCTCAGCCGCCAATTTTCCACAAGTCAGGATGGGGTGACTCTGCACGTGCGCACGTGCACACCCCTATTTTATATCTCAGGAACGGCTGAACCGATTGCGCTCTAATTTGGTGTGTGGTTAGCGACCTCTCAGCCGTTGCCTTTCCACAAGTCAGGGGTGGGGTGCCTCTGCAAGTGCGCGCGTGCACACCTTGTTTGTATCTCGGGAACTACTTGCCCGATCGGGTTGAAATTCAACATACATTTATTTCGCGCTCGCTCGTTCATCGCCAACTACGGCGCCTTACTGGTGAGTAACAGCGCAGCAAGCGATTACGATGTGTGTCGCAAATAATGAGTGGCAGCGCCTCAAGTGAGTAGGGTGTCTGGTGTAAGTTTGCTTTACTGGAATGATTCAACGGGACTTGGAATATCGAATTTACAAAACTACATGTGGAGCAGATCTCGCCTCACATTATAGATCAGTAGCGTATATAATGTCTGCAAGGTCTTGTCCTTGAAGGAAAAAGCGAACGACGAAAGGTAACTAACACTAGTCCAATATTATCGTAGTAGGATTATCAAAAGTTAAACAACCGAAAAGCCGTGTGTGCGGTGTCCGGCTGTATCGAAAACTTTCGTTACCGGCACATTATGAAACGTGAAATCTGAAATGAACTACCCGACCCGACCCGACCCGACCCGGCCCGACCCGGCCCGACCCAGCCCGTGGCGACGCTTTTGAGAAGCTCATATTTCTGCAACCGCACGTCCGATTGACTAGCGGACTTCTTTGCTGAGCAGCCCTATCTAACCTACCCTGTTTGCGACCAGTGCCGACTCATGTGGGTGACTACCACTGCGCGTGGCGCATGCCGCGTGAGGGGTGTTGAAAAGTATTTTCTCGCAATAACTCCGCAACGGCTGGGCAGATTATGTGCACATTTTGTGTATGGTTAGGGACCCCTCACCCGCCACTTTCACACAACTCAGGGGTGGGGTGACTCTTCACGTGCACACGTGCACACCCCTATTCTATATATCAGGAAGGCTGAGCCAATCGTGTTCAAATTTGGTGTGTGGTTAGGGACCTCTCATCCGCCAGTTTCCCACAAGTCAGGGGTGGGTGGCTCTGCACGTGCGCACGTTTACACCTCTATTCTGTATTTCAGGAACGGCTAAGCCGATTGTGTTCAAATTTGGTGTGTGTTTAGGGACCTCTCAGCCCCCACTTTCCCACAAGTCAAAGGTGGGTGCCTCTGCACGTGCGCACGTGCGCACTTTTTTATCTCTGAAACTACTTGCCCGACCGAGTCGAAACTGCCCATACATTTCCTTCGCGCTCGCTTGTTCATCGCCAACTACGGCGCCTTACTGGTACTATTTGCACGAGATTTGGGAAAACATTTCAGCCCGGGGCAGAAATGTTTTCCCAGATCAAATAAAATTGAGCTGAAATGTTATACTACCCTCACGTTAAAGGGATATCTCGGCATATGGTAAAATAAATTAGCCCTAGGGCATTTTTCTAATGCCACTTGTTATCACACCTCTCGGGCCAATGCATTTTGATATCTCCGGTATTGTTTAATATGTTGTTGTTTTTGGTTCCAGGCGTTCCGAGAAACAAGTTGATTGCCAGAGTTTGTGACATCTAATTAGACACCAAATAATATAACAAAAACATAGTCTTAGTATAAAACGCCTGCCTTCTACTGATAAGATGGATATTTTCGCGAATAGACCACTCTGAATCCCTGCTTTTGGGATGAATACTGGTGGATTATTTTAATGCATGCGACTTCTGAACTTCAAGCGCTAGAAGCATTTTAAGCGTCTCAGAAGCATTTTATTTAGGTTATCTTTCGGATCGTGATGTGTGTCTTAACTTGTGAATCTAAATATAGTTTATAAGTTGCAGACAAGCTAGGGTGTAACTGCTATTTTTCAGATTATCTTACATAATGAAGCGCCATAGCAGTGTATTGGTCCGGATGGCGTTTGCTGTCAGAGAAATAGCAGTGTATTGGTCCGGATGGCGTTTGCTGTCAGAGAAATAGCAGTGTATTGGTCCGGATGGCGTTCGCTGTCACGTGGAAATATCAGAGTTCTATTAAAATAAGACCGAACATGAAATTCGGTATAATGAATACAAAATAGTAAATACATTGAGTATTATCCGTTTTCCCGAAGAATTATTGTGCGAAACTTTTTTTAAATGTTTAAAATGTTTTGAAAAGTGTCGACGATCCATTTCTGAACTACACAACTCTTACATGCGATTTTTCACTAGAAATGTCCCTCAGAATTTTGTAACATGTTGGTAAGAATATAATATGCTGACAAAATTGCGGTTTGGTGGTAATAAACAAGATAAGTATTGCTATATCAGTTGTGATCTCCACCGACTGAAACTTGGTATGTTAAACTGAACGAATGGACTCAAGACGCATATTTTCTTTAAAAAAGGGCCAATTTTGTTTCATAAACTTGTTATGAGCTCAATACATGTTTCCATAACTATTGAATAGTGATAATATCGCCTAAATCAGTCATTTATTTCTTGGGATGTATAATATACTAAGACTTCTATACCAAAGCTTCTCAGAAACTTTTCAGAATCTTTTCAGCGCAATAATCCTTTGTGAAAACGGTTAATATCACCTAAATCAGTAATTTATTTCTTTGAATGTATAATATACTAAGACTGTTATACCAAAACATTTTAAAACAGTTCAGAAACTGTTCAGAATCTATTCACCGCAATAATCCCTCGTGAAAACGGCTATTATTACCTTTCTCGTGATAACTTCTTGCTATATTTTAGGAAAACATGGCATTGGTTTTTGCAGTCTTGATAGTTTACCCAAGGTAAAATTATTTCAATGCAAACTATTACATTTTCACGAAATGTCAATGCCCTTGATCGAACTCCATTGTTATCGATTTACCGGTTTTGAAATCCTTTGCATAATGAAATCCATGAAATCCTTTGATAGGGTTTAATGCGAAATTTCTTAGTCCTCATCATCGATATCTCACTAAAATCATGCTTTGCAAAGTGGCTTCGATTCACTTCGGTGTTGTATGTAGTTGGTGGCTCAGCAGAATATTAGTTTAGAGTGTTGTTACGAGCGAGCGCGAAGCGCTCGCTCGTCCTTCCGTGGTATATGGGAAAAATCTGAATATGAGCGGCCCGGCCCGACTCGGCCCGTGGCGACGCTTTTGAGAAGCTAATATCTCTGCAACCGCACGTCAGATTGACAAGCGGGTTTCTTTGCTGAGTAGCCCTATCCAACCTAACCTGTTTGAGACCAGTGCCGACTCATGTGGGTGACTACCACTGCGCTTGGCGCGTGCCGCGGGAAGGGTGTTGACAAGTGCTTTCTCGTAAAAACTCCGCAACGGCTGGGCCGATTGTGTTCAAATTTTGTGTGTGGTTCTGGACCCCTCCACCGCCGCCTTCCCACAAGTCAGGGGTGGGGTGCTTCTGCACGTGCGCACGTGCACACCCCTATTCTATATCTCAGGAACGGCTGAGCCGATTGTGTTCAAATTTGGTGTGTGGTTAGGGACCTCTCGGTCGCCTCTTTCCCATAAGTCAGGGGTGGGGTGCCTCTGCACGTGCGCACATGCGCACCCTTTTTGTGTGTCTCAGAAACTACTTGCCCGATCGAGTTGAAATTGACCATACATTTCGTTCGCGCTCGCTCGTTCATCGCCAACTACGGCGCCTTACTGGTATTATACCATGTTCACTGTTTGAAACAACATCCGTCCAACCGTGTGCTCTAATGCTCTACATGACAGTAAATACAATATTGTTCTTGTGAATATTGATTTTGCATAGTGCCTGCATCAATGGAAAGGTTAGTTGGTACTTATCCCGCGCCCCGCTGGGGTCGGCAGCCGAACGCGCCCCGCTGGGGGGTAAATATTACCCCCCCTCGTATCTTCCGAACCAATGACCACAGCGAGACGTGCAAGGCGGCGATATAATTCTCTCAAGGAGAGGAATATAATGCACACCGAAATTCTTAAAATAAGGTCACATGTCAGGTCACGATCGGGTCAAAGGTCAAACTTGAGGTATTTGAGTATTTGAGCCATACTTTCCATCCAAAGCCTTCTATTGATACTAGTATAACACAAAGTGCTCTCAAATGTATAATTAATCTCCAGCATAAGCGAAAGTGAAACTGTAAGCACAGGTTAAGGTCAAGGTCAGCTCACAATAGGTCACAGGTCTACAAAAGCCATGCAACACATTTTGTATGTTTTTTTTAGTTTGTACACGTATAATTCGATAGTAGCAGTCATTTTCACAACCTGACCCCACATAATTGTCCTCAGGTGAAGGTCAGGTAACAATAAGGTCAACATTTGAAATTAATTAATATAATTACAAAAAGCATGTTTCTAGACCAGCTTTGTCTCAAGTACAGCGGTGGTATTTATTTGTCTGTATCTAATCAATAAAAGACAAAACAGGAAATTAAAAATGACGTCATGGGTTACTTATAATTAGGGAGCCTTAAGTTAGTCAAAAATAAAGACATTCCTTTGAAATTTGGTTTGAGTATCGTCTATACTTGGTTCTCTAACATCTATTCCGATTTTTCTTTAATATCTTTTAAAACAAAAGTATTTTGCGGAAATTTCCTTCCATTTTTGTTTTACTTTTTGGGGTCAAAAACCCAAAGTTTAGTAAATCCGAGATAGCAATCTTAAAGAAAGTGTAATTTTCTTTCTTTTCAACGTTTTTATTTGCAATTTTAATTGAAACTCTATTTTCTACGAAATTTCAAACATTTATCGTTTTTGCTCCCAAAATGGCATGACATGACGTGATTAAAACGTGATTATCTTCCAAAGTACTACCTCAATTTCAGTGACATTTTGTGAGAAGACGTAGAATTGATGCAGCATATTGTATTGCAAGTTTGACGTCGCTATCCCCATAGTTTTCAAGTTATTGAGACAATCCTGGAGGGGGGGTGGGGGGAATTTACCTCCCCCCTTAGCGGGGCACGGGTTAAGTAACACGAAAATAAGTTGGATATATTTTAATTGCCTCGAATAGTTTACTTAACATATTCTACAAACTGAACTTTGTGGAATATGGACCAGTAAATTAGGAAGATAAGGAAAGTTAAGAACCATACAACTGTAAAGACTCAATAACATGATTGATATGATATCACTTAAGACCGCACATTTGATAACAATAATGTGATCAATTGTGTTTTCAACATAGATTAAGCATGCATGCGATTACCTGCAGGGGTCCTACACACCTACATTCCTACATTTCCTTGTCTTCCACCCAGTTATATGCACGAAACCTGTGATGGAGTATTTGATATGTTCGGAAACAGATACGTGATTGGTGTATTATTTGTGTCAGATTTACCTTCAAGCGTCCTGAACAAGCCGAGTAAAGGTGAATCATAAATGAATACCTTGGTGAATTATGTTATGATCCTAGTCTGTCACGCCCTTAACACAACAATCCCAGCTGCTTTAGCGGTTTAAGAGATACAAAAATCGGCATAGTAAGCTAACCATCACGCTAGCGGTTTTACTAAGAAACCCACCAACAGTGTTCACCTGTTTTCAAACCGTGTGTCGTCAACAACTTAATGTATCTTACCGAACAGATTTATTTTCTAATACGAACCACCTGCACTTGGTAAACTCTCACGTACACCATGCATCATAAGCACGTCGGCACCTGTCTAAAACGTCTGTCTAAAATGTCTAAAACATCCGGGTCGACGGGAACGTCACGGTGGCCTGAGGCAGTTCCAGCTAGTTGAAGTGCACCACCTGAGGCAGACGGGTTGCATGTTTGGACCGCAGCGGTTAGAATGAATGACGCACAGGTCATTTTTCCTCCGGACTTCGCCAGCTGGCTGCCTCATGACAGCTGGCTGCCTCATGCCTCATGACTGCCCGCGTGCGGCTTGTGCGGCTTGAGCAGGGTGTGGGCGACCTTAGTATGGTACTTTATGTCACTCCCGTTATGTAAATAACGAATTTACAAACGTTCATAGAAAATCGGCCAACACGTACAGGCTTACAACGGTTTCGTAACCCGCCGAGTTTCTCTGCGTTTTTTTCTTCTTCGATGGAGTATTAACTGATGCACCGCATCCAACGGCTTTGAGTGGTGTCATCGGACAACGGTGCATAAGCCATCCATATCACTTAAGAGCGCATAATCATGCATTTTTTTCACCGTAACTCTTAAATTGAAGCAACTTACTAAGCATTGTATTAGTATGCCGTCCCTTGTCTCTATACACAACGCCATTCGTCGTTTAAAATGCTAACTGAATGTGTTTTCCTCGTACAAGAAAGTAAACTGTGAACAAATGATAAATTATGACAATAGATAGTTAAAATTAGATCACATTAAGTTGCTGCATTTTGCTACGAAATATAATTAAATAATTGCTCTTTTTATTTTATAAGCACGCGCTCTGAATGTCCTTTGAAATCTGCACATTGGAGGTGGGTTCCCTTAGACCTCAGCTCCTCTGTGAGATATAGCTACCAATACGCATGGCTCGGAAACAGGCGGCGGATTGATATCACCCTCACTTGTACATTGAGTAGTTTGATCATCCTAACACAATAGCATACACATTACAACAATCACAATATAAGCTCTGGTCGTTCTATAACAAACAAAAAATGTAAGTCAATCAGCTTATTGGTTAAGTCATTCTCTCAAGCGTTTTATGTTGCAAAGCGGATTTAGAAGAAGTGCTTAGATCATCGTTTGATATTAAGATGTGCCACATTTGGAAGAAATTTCCCATTTAGTGCATAACTGCTGTGGAATCTCCCAGTATTTGACATTTGGTCTTAGACTGAAAAATGACATTTGGTCTTAGACTGAAAAATGACATTTGGTTCTAGGCCAAAAAATAAACGGGGTTATCAACGGTTAATTCAATTGGTAAAAATGCTTTGGGTTTTACTCCGATGACTTCATGGCCCTATACCCATTCGCCACTAATGTATTGAGCTCGACAGCTAAACCATGAATCCGGCAGTGTGCTTCTTCTCTACGTGACATATGTGGGATCTTTCTAAACTGAGCAGCGGCTGTGCGTTCATGCGGACATGTGTACATTGCGTACAGCATACGGAGTCAACCTAAACATATCCAATCCAAATTGGATGCATCAAAGCAAAATGCTCTACATTGATCTTGTGCGAGCCGTATGATTTTGTATTAAGGTATGTCCTGCGAAATTTAGCAACGTAGACATAATTCGGCGAAACACAATTGAAACCTAGTTCTCAGAAATAATTTCCGTAACTTTTATATACATCAGAACAATGACAAGTATTCGCAAAACATCCGTTTTAGCAGTATGTCCAGCGTTATTCGCATTTTGTGTTGTCGCGATGTTTTATCTTTCCATGTTAGCGTGCTGTTGTACCGCGACCGCCTCGACACAGTGGTACATACAAAAGTCTCGTTTCGGAAAGATTAATGCAAGCAAGGGAAGAATGCAAGGTGTACTCGAGTCATGTGAATATCGATATGGATTTTCCAAAGCATGCGCTCAGGAATGTCATGTCCTGTGCAAAATCGTGGCTATTTTTTGACTGATTGGACGACTTAAATACTCTTATATAGATATACTTATATATAAAAAATACTTTAGATAAAGTAATATATACATACAATAGAATACAATATAAATATAAACATATAAATATCACAAAATACTTAAACATAGATAATTTGATTTAAAAAATAACCAGAGTGCCATATTTTTTCTTCATTAAAGCATATGACGCGCAGTATATTATTTGAATGACGTGTATGTGCAACATGTACAATATCACACGTTCAGTGGTAGCAATAGCGCGAAAATCGATATAGCTGAACACGGCAATACACTATTGAACAGTCATCGATGGCTGACTCGTGAACAATACCTACCATAAATACTACCAGAAATACCACCAGAAATACCACCAGAAATACCACCAGAAATACCACCAGAAATACCATCAGAAACAGCACGACGATTGTTTTGAGGACATACGTGTATATAACACAATATTTTATTGTTTGACAGTTTCCTATTTAGTGTTTTTTTTTATGTGACAGCAATTCTATGCTCTAAGATAATGTATTCTATGGCAAAGATGGGCTAATGAAGTTTCGGAAAAATGCATGTTTCTGAAACACATGTCCTTATTCTGTGGAATTACATATTAGTTTTATTCTGACGTCCGCTTTTGAGTACAAATTACATTTGTGGCCATCACTTATTAGGATTATTAGATTTGTACCTGCATGAACGTCCAGATAAACCTTAACAAGAGCATCATGCAAACCAGATGACTGTCAATGTAAGAAGAGCTCATATTCTGATGCTGACTCATTTGTAACACACGAATCGTTATACCGTGTTCTTTCCAACTGTTTTATACCAAAAATAGTGTGCTTGGAACGGAGCATATAGCTAATAATATGCACAATCACTTCCCTGAATTTTAGTTGCATGATTAAAATGTGCTAGGAAGTGTAGAGCGATACAAGTATACGATCAAAGATGAAACTAGTTATTACGCGTTAAAAAACAAAATGGAAGTGCTTTGCTTTGTAGTTTTATGTTCCAAATAACTGCTCGCGAACTAGAGGGGTTGTTTAGAGCTAAATAGTACGTAAGCTGGTTTTCCACCCTGGAGACACCTTCAGAAATCAATTTTAAGCACCGGTACTCACGCACTCTGAAATTCTCACGAGTAAGCTGCATCTGGTCCGCCCACATGTGCAGAAAACGCGCAGGTCAGGGCGAAGATAGCTGGCCACGTCAAGTTACCTAACATGTACTTAATACATATAACATGCTAAACAGTCCATCCCCTCTGTAAACACTGTGTTGGTCATTAGGGGAGATGAAAACGTTGGCGAGAACATTGTGCATCAATACGGATACTTTTAACTTTAACCCTCGCCCTACGGAGACCGTTTCTCACATTCGCCCTACGGGGGGGGGGGGGGTTGACAGCCAGCGCGACAGCCCTGTTAACTTCCAAACCAAGCAACATAGAGCAATGCGGTAAGAACCAGCATGTTGTCTGCATTAGTGGAATCTAACAGTATGCGATTGTTAGGTTTCAGGTCAACAGGTGACCTTCCAGGTGAAGTGAATGACCTAAGATCGACCACGTCCAAAAATAACGATTTTTCTCTGTCCGTCGTCATTACCAAAGTTATGAGTATAACATGATTTGGTTAGCGTCAAAATGTTGGTCGTTGTATTAGCTATCTGGAAATATATCTTTTTTATATCTGGGCCAGTTATGACCTCTTAGGTCACGGAAATCGTCACCATAGATGAGAAATGCTATGCGATTTGCATAACAGCACTTGTACAGGGCGCTTAGTATAATTTCCGAACGGAGAGAGATAGACACCGTACAAAGTAACGTGTTGCCTGTCATATGGAAAATCCAAAGACATCCCATTTTGAGTATCTAGAATCTAGATTATAGATCAACTGGTGACCTTTGGGGTCAGGTCAATGACCCTTTAGGATCTGACATGACCTTTGCAAAAAGGTCATAGGTCACGATATCATAGTCGTATACACTTCAAATTTGTATAGGATACGTATAATTGTTGTAAACCCAGTTACTGAAAATTTCAGTAAGAGGATACCGAATGTGTAAAAAGTTATTCAAGAAAAACCTCAAGGGGTGGGGGGCTGTCAGCCCCCCCCCCCCCGTAGTGCCAGGGTGCTGTGAAAAAAACAGAATATTTTCTGATCAAAAGCCCTCCGACCTTTGGGCATCGGTAGAATTCGATTGGTAACTGCATCCTATACCTATTTTGCATAGCATGAGATGACAAATTTCAGTTTGTTTTTGTATCAAGTTTGCATTAACCTTTTCACCTCTGGCCCTAAGTCGGTTGAGCAGAGCGTGTCCTATGGCTGGGTGGCGGTCGCCGCCGCCCACTTCGCGCCAGTGTTGCGAAATAGGGGAGTGGTTGTAGGGAAGATAAGCGGAATATAATCTGCCTCCGTTGAGCACGTTACGGATGCTCTTACTGGGCGACTTATGAGACTTATTAGGAGACTTTCCTCGTACTACAAAATCTCACTGCATAGCGAGCTAGCAACAGAGGTCAGCTTATCGGCCGATGTGACTGTGTGATCGATGAAAAGGTTTAAATAAGGTGAATAAAGGTGAAGAAAAGGTGGGCAAATGTAGGAAATGTTGGGAAAAGGTGAACAAGGTGAAGAAAAGTCGTAAATATGCTCGTATTTGCTTTTTTTGTTGCCAGAGCTCACTATAATTTCGACGCATTTTGTATATTACATCATAGTTTTCTTTCTTGAGCAATATTATACCTTTTTTCCTGTAGCTAAGACACAGCCAGAGAGCCCATGACAATTTAGCCGGTGATATATTACAAAGTAAAACATACCGCAGCTTGTTGGAATACAGCCAATGCCTTTCACCATTACATCGTTAGTCTAATCCATTGCTAGACCCGACTTCGAACTTTTCCTTCAGAACTCATGCACTCAGCTCCTCTTTTAAAATATAGCTTTAAACGTTATCAGTGTCCAGCTGAGTCATTAATGTGTCACAAAATGACCGCGGCTGTCAATATCGCCAGCAGTGTTGCAGTTAGGCTATAAAACAAACAATGCTATACAATCTCTTCCGTCAGAAGTGTTTCATTTATACACCTGTTGAGGCTGAATTTTCAGGCTTAATTAACCACCAAAACATCCTCCCCATTTGCGATGTATACTGCAAACTTTAAACATTTACTTGTTAATGACAGCTTTTCGGACCCATCGCGTTCGTTTGTCTGTCCATATGCAAACATTATACAGCATAGCACTTTCGCTGTTCGATATATATCGGTGTCGATTGCCTCCGATCAAATGATTGTATAGTTTACCTGCACGAAATGTGCCGAAGGGACTGTCCCCCGGTTATCCGCGTCGTATATCAGACAGATATCGAACAATAATTGGCCACACAATGTTGTTGTATACTATTTCCTTCACACCATTTTTACGCAAGCAGTTTTAATGCTTTCTGGTTGATTCAAACAGGAAACATCGGTGGCGCAAAACATTGCGCATTTGATGTAGACATATGTATCAAATTAGGTTTATATCCAAGCCGATGACGTCTAACGATATGAATAATAAACCTGTTATACAGTTCTACGCATGGCATATTTGACTGACCGCCCGTGCCGACATTGTCAAAACATGCGACACACAAGTCTGGGAGGTTGTAGCTTTGCGTAATGCTAGGAGCGTTTTATCTGCTCGAAGACAATATGATAATTATGTTATTAGGACCATTGCTAAAAGTAATAAGACTGAGTGAACACCTTGCCAAATTTAATGATGCTATAACCCGCGCCGTGCCAGGGGGCGTTTGGACGACACCCCTAAGGTTTTTCGAGGATAGCGGGAAAAGAGCGGCTTGCAGCTCCACAAAATTTGGCACAGCTGTTTGAAAATAAATTATCCACATTGTGTAAAATATGAATCTCAGGTCATCTCAGGTCAGGTCACCAAGTCACGTCAAGTGACCTTACCTCCAAAACTGTTTGTGGTCTTGCCAAAACCACATTGTTTGTCCGATAAATTTGAAACTTACAGAATTTCGTAAGGTTATATGTAAATACAATTATTTTATCTCGTTTTTGCTTTGTTTATATCGGTGACAAGGTCAGGTCAATTTCGTGACCTTCACATTATAAGTCAATGGGAAAATATACAAATGCTTCATATTCAAAGAATATGCATTAGATCAGGTCAATTCTTTCATAATCATGTTATTTTAGCTCATTCTTGATGACCCAGGTGCAATTGTTGCTCAGTGACCTCTGCAAGGTCAGCTGATGCCATGAGGGCACCATCACTTGTTTGCCAATAACTCGCGAACGTGCGAATGACACCACTGTGTTTGTCTCGTCGGGTCGCGTCGCCCCATATGCAACATGACCTATCTGGGTTACCAAATGACCTTGACCTGAGGTCAAATTTTGATGTTAACCTAACCCGGTCATCAATAATGTGTTTTGAAGCGTCTTGACGAGAAAAACACGATGGTGTTAAATTTATCGATCAATGTTCAACCGATATAAAGTTATTCGTAAAAAACTGTTCGAAGAAAATGTCATCATGAACTTTGGTGACCTCTGGAGCCTAAACTATTGACCTGAGTTAAAAATTTGAGGAAGCCAATTGCGATTGCATTTTTCATGAACTTTCGATTGTTTTTGTTTTCGTTTTATCATAGTGCCGAGATATTTAGGGGTTTCTGGAGCAAAGTTACTTGGAACATTTTTCGTCATTATTTTGGACGGGCCATCGAATAATGTTTTTCGATTCCGTCTGCTCCTTATAGGAACCGAGTTAGAAGGGGCGTTCAGACCTCCCCCTCCCCCCCCCCCCCCCCCCCCCTCCCCCCCGATACGGTGAATGTGGCGCCGAGCACCGGCACGGCGCGGGTTAAATATAACTACGGGATTAGCTGCCTTTTACTTTTAAAGAATCTCCCCAATTCACATTTTCTTTTCACATTTGTTTGCCTGTACGTTGATTTGATTTTGTAATAGTTATTTATATTGTACAATAAGTTGCGTCATAGTAATATTTATTTCCACTTCTTCAGCAAACTACCTGATAATTAAACCAATGTCGGTTTGTGTGGGTAAACTATGAAAACATATACACACAAATAACCATTATTCACTGTTGACACTTGTAATCTGGATATCTTCTCAAGATATTCTTCCATTTTCGTCTTCTCAGGTACTACCCCAGTTCAAAGATGGCTGAGCCAAAAGCTTATTTCCGGCTGGAGACTCCGCCGGGGCCAGCTTTATGCACGTCCACCTCATGCCTTTTCTGAAACCGGCTGCTCTGTTCCGCCCCGGCACAGCCCACAGACAGTGACGTCACGCGATGTGACGTCATCGCGTTGACTGACGTGACGTCATCTATGACGTGCTGTCTCCCAGTCGCCACGCGCCGTCGGCCCCCGTGCCGCCCGGCTAGGGCGTCACGGGAGGCCGAGGCTTGGAAGGCGGGAGAAGCCAGCGGACAGACTGCTGAGCTGATTCGAAACTCACGGCTGGCTTCGGTTTGGCACGGCTGGCTTGGCACTGCTGGCTTGGCACGGCTGGCTTGGCACGGCTGGCTTGGCACGGCTGGGCTTGGCACGGCTGGCTTGGCACGGCTGGGTTGGCACGGCTGGGTTGGCACGGCTGGCTTGGCACGGCTGGCTTGGCACGGCTGGCTTGGCACGGCTGGCTTCACGCGAGGCGGCTGAGCCCGCGATGATGTGAAATGGAGTGGGAGCCGGGGAGACCAGGGTGGCTGGGTGGATACACGGGCGGAAAGCAGCTCAGCAGTCAGGGGACACCGCTGGCACGAGGGAAGAAGATGGGGACAGGAGACGCGACCGGGGGGGGGGGGGGGGAGGTCGCCGTCGGATGTCACTAGCCTGATCATGGTACACTGGGTTGGACGTGTTACGCCTTTGAAAATATTTCGGTGCAGAGATGTACTCGGGAGCTACGACGTATCGCAACTAGCTTCTTATGCCCAAGCAGACAAGATTTGTCCATTCCTTCTTTGTGTGCATGCCCACAATACCACTGCCAGACAACTGCAGATAGTCGCCCGTTGTCAAACCGTCAGTTAAATCGTTGAAGCAATTGCAATCGATGTAATGATTAAGCCAATTTGCATCCGAACGGTTACATTGCGACCCGACTTCTGACTGATGCGGATTCCTGTACCGGTGACCGCTACTGCGCGCTGGAGTTTCCTACCTGGTTGATTGCAGAAGCTATCCACATTTATTGCATGTAGCATTGAAGTTCTGAGTGTACAGGTGTGCCGATGAGCGCTTACCGCTTTGCTATAAAGATTACATCAGATCAGGCTGGCATAGGTGAGTGGGCGCCGACAAGTCTCCATCGCCGGCTAGCTGGAACTCTCATCCGTTCATATCGGCGGTTCCGGAGTCGGAAGTACTCGCGGGTTCTACGTCAAAGTTTCCCAGACATACGTGTGTCGGCCCCAAACACACCCATTTTTCCCGCTGCTCCACCCACCTGTCGTTTCCGGAGCACAGCTGCGGGTGAAGAACCTGCTTCCCTCTTCCTTTCGCGCGGCTATTCCTCAGCTGGTTAATGTCATTATGCATTATGCAGTATTACCGATGTTTCCGCAACATTCTCGTATTTGGTTCAGGTCAGTTTCCTGTGTTACTTTCCCGGGTCACTTGTGTTTGTCTGTGTGTACTCAACTAAATGTTGAGTTTTTGGGAACTTCAATTCACAAACAATGGGCTGCTTAAGCGTCAGCCAGTTGATTATGATGACCCATATATATTTGGTTGTAATATGTCCATACTTTTCCAGTAGGTCTGTATTGCATATTCAACGTCTGCAAAACGCCGGAAGTGCTTTGATTTAGTTAATTTTGAGAAATTTCAGCTACATTTTACATACTTGCCGAATGTCTTCTGTATGCATTAAAAAGTTATTTAAAACGCATTTGTCAGAGTAAAAAGGTGCTTAAATTGTGTGATAAACCGATAAATATTCGGATTTAACCCATTTTTATCAACTGCTTTCATATTATTTTGTAACCTACACCGGCATCGAGAGGTTGACGAGCGCTGGAGGCTCCTTGGACGCCGGTTTCACAATGTTTCGGCGGCCTTGATTGCGTTCGATTGTGCCACTTTCAGCGCAGACATGATCAAAACGTCGCTCCTCGTCTCCATCGTTATTGTCGTTTGAACACGATTGCTGACTTAGCCCCATGGATGTGCCGGTGTGCAAAAATACGTGCAAAATATACAGCAGCACGTCTTCGGCTGGCGATGGCATGGTCTCGTTCTGTACGAGCCAGCTGGGACCAAGCGATATCGTACAGCGCGGCAACAAACAGTCGCATGACGAAGTTAGTGGGTGTGAAAAGAAAGTCTGACCAAAAAACTGTTGTGGATCTCCCCTTCCAGCACAAAACTAGTCTATCGCTGCCACATATCAATTACGTAATTACATTAGTCAACCGCGCTGCATGCACTGTTGCTAAAATAAGGGACCGCCGAGTTAAAGATCATGCTTGACCACCCCCACATGACTGTGCACCTTCAATGGAGCATCAGAACCGGCCGTAATACTCAGTTTCACACATTGCTTGCGTGTTTGACATCTGGGATAGTACGTGAGTGGAACACCCATCACGTGCATTGCATGTGCCATCACGGTGCCGTTTTAATCTGTCTCGTGTTGGCAATTACGCGACAGACGTTCTGCAGACATGGCGGCTTCCATTGGAGTCCCACCTTAACGCCTCGACTAACCGGAACCGTGCCTACTGGTGGAAACGCCAGTTGGTATTCTACTTTATTCTGCGGACTGAAGTCCGTACAAATGTTTGAAATAGCTAAACTCGTTTTTAGGTCACGTTATTGTCTACCTTAGAGTGCAAATTTTGTTTGTGTTAACACGCGCACTGGAGGGGGAGGGGGGAGAAATCCGCCCACCCCTCCTGTTTTTTTTTGTTGTTGTTGTAAATGTTTCCTGATTTTATTGATCGATATGCATCATTTATTGTGTACTTGCGCAAAAATGAATGGCACGTCGTATAAAGTAAAGAAAATACAAATCGGCCGGAAACTTTTTGAGTTATAGGCCATCAAAGTAAAAACACTTCCAAATGTCTCCAAAATGACCACCGTGAAATGTCGATATGTAAATGACCTGAGGTCAAATGCAACTTCTATCATACTTTTGTATCATTAGATTTTCCAACAAATCATTAAACCCATTTTGGGGGGTATATACATGCAATCACTGCGTTCCATAACAATGTCAAGCAAAGGAGCGCATAACAAGCAAAGTTGAGCATATTTGACCTCATTTGACCTGGAAGATATTAACGTAGGGTCATGCAATTTTCACAAAACAGAGATCCCCACAGCACCTTTCTACCCTACACATTTCGTTATTGTGGCTCTTATGGGGGCCGAGATCTTGGGGGTTCCTCCAGCTCCAGTGCGTGCAATTATCAGAGGTTCTCCAGTGCGCGTATTAAAATCAAAAATCGTGCTTAGGTATGTAAAATACAGTTAGGTTGCGAAGTGATTCAAATTTCAGCCATCTCAAACTACATATATCATAGATACACGCAATTTATAAATCGTGCAATTTTATATGTTTGATTTATGCATATTTGGACATATTTCATCTCCCGCGTCTGAGCCATGCATTATGTAAATGTGCCATACTCAATACTCAATATCAAAGCCGGCGACCCCCCCCCCCCCTCCCCCCTCAGACACCGGGCGAGGACGTTGCCTTTTCCTGACGACCGCTCGGTGCACACGGCTGTGTTTCCGTCGCCGTCGGTGACGCCAGCATGAAGCGCTGTGACGAAGGAGAAGGCACCGGAGTTTCCAGCGAGCGCCTCGCGGACAGATGCGACGCCAACGGCACATAAAACGTCGCACGCCACGCCACGCCGAGGGCCAGTCCACCCACACCGTTGGGGATTTTCCGAGAAAAACGACTTGGGACTGGTGCCTCTGACTTCAGATGCGTCACATAACTAACGCCAGACCGACAGGTGGGGGTTTATTGCTCCGGCGCTGTGCGCTGTAACTATGTCAGCTTGATGTACAGGTGCTTTACTTCATTTTTACTTTGAGTGCTCATGAATTAGTAATGTGGTTGTCTAAGAGAAAGGTTGTTCCGTTAAATGGAACACGTGTCATATGAATATACGGTAAAGGATTAATTGTAAGGTTCATACCGTTTATACCAGACCACCTCATACCATAGTGATGACATTATGCTACGAAATATATTTATTTGGATTAAATATGCTTCAATGGAATGATTCTAATTTGTAAATAGAACAAATTACCGCTAGGCTCCAGAGGTTTTCCAAAGTGCTTTCTTCAATCGAAAATGATCAAACGGACTAAAAGACCGAAATATTAACTGAATTATATCAATCCAACCACATTTCGGAATTGCTTGGATTTATCCATTGGATGCATGATCCAATCGATTGGCATTGCATTGTGGTGGATGAGTCTACGGTCTAATTTGAATGTGGACAAATTCGGTTTTTGGCGACCAATTTCCAATAAATAATAGGTAGACAAAGCTTAATCATTATTTTCCATCATAACTTCAAGTTAACTTTACTATTCATATTTTGTAACATTGTGTATGAATCTAATTCAGATCAGCTTCCGAGGAATCCATGACTGGATTATACCTTTTTGAATTATAACTTGATCTAGACTAGACGGATTTGGATTGGATCGGACCGGTATGGATGGATCCGTTTCATACTCTTCACGTAACCAACTATCCACTTAATACGCGCCCTGGAGGAGCGGGGGCGAAATCCGCCCCCTAAGGGGTTTCGAGGATAGCGGGAAAACGGTGGCGCGCAGCGCCGCCAAATTTGGGGTAGCTGTTAAGGTTTCAATTACCAGTATTTTGTTAAAGTTTTTACCTAAGGTCACCAGGCCAGGTCACATTTTTTTAGCAGATCGGTTTCAAACTTACAGGACTTTATAATGCCATAGGTACCTACAATTAGTTTATCTCGGGTTTTTGTTATATCAGCGACATAAGGTCGTGTCAATTTCGTGACCTCCTCATTATAAGTCGATGGGGAAATATTCAAATGATTCCTATTCCGAAGATACGCATGATATCAGTCCAATCTCTTCTGGACCATGTTATCATAGGCCATTTTTGATGAACCAGTTGCATTTTGTGTTCAGTGACCCCTACAGGGTCAGCTGAGGTCATCCGAGGTTACCAACACGTTGTTGTCAATAACTATCGACAGAAAGAAGATAAAGAAGTGAAACCTGCACCAATGTGTTCGTCTCGTCGAGACCCGTCTCCCAATGTGCAACATAACCTATTTGAGTCACCATTTGACCTTGGCCTGAGGTCAAATTTATACGTTGACCTAACCTGGTCACTATGAATATGAATCGAAGCAACTTGACAGGGCAAACACGATGGCGTCAAATTGATTGCCTTATCGTTATTAGGTAAACAGTTATTTGCACACACAAATATTTTTTGACAAAAATAGTAATTTTGACATTTGATGACCTCTGGAGCCTCAACTATGGACTTCAGCTAAAATGTAAGGACATCTCTGCGAATGCATGTTTCAAGAGCTTTCGATACATTTTGTATTTTTGTTCTTAGCTATCATAGTTTGCGAGATATTTTGGGGTGTTCGAAGCAAAGTCTAAAACTGGCAAATCTGACCTACGATAACATCATTTGATGACCTCAATATTAATCTGAGCCAAAAAAATGACCGAAATAGTTTCAAAATGATTTTTGACGAGCGTTCAAACAATATTTCCGGTTTTTGTTTACGTTTTACAGGAGCCGAGTTCGGGGGGGGGGGGCGGAATCCGCCTCCCTCCCCCTCCAGTGAGTGTAATTCTCAGAGGCCCTCCCGGGCGCGTGTTGCCAGCGGATTGAGCGACATACCTCAGCTGGTGGTCTGTGCAGGCAGCGGCGATGCAGTGTCAGTGGTGGTGACTGTGGCATGGTGACAGTGCTGGTGGTCTGTGCAGGCAGCGGCGATGCAGTGTCAGTGGTGGTGACTGTGGCATGGTGACAGTGTCAGTGGTGGTGACTGTGGCATGGTGACAGTGTCAGTGGTGGTGACTGTGGCATGGTGACAGTGTCAGTGGTGGTGACTGTGGCATGGTGACAGTGTCAGTGGTGGTGACTGTGGCATGGTGACAGTGTCAGTGGTGGTGACTGTGGCATGGTGACAGTGTCAGTGGTGGTGACTGTGGCATGGTGACAGTGCTGGTGGTCTGTGCAGGCAGCGGCGATGCAGTGTCAGTGGTGGTGACTGTGGCATGGTGACAGTGTCAGTGGTGGTGACTGTGGCATGGTGACAGTGTCAGTGGTGGTGACTGTGGTGGTGGTGGTGGTGTCAGTGGTGGTGACTGTGGCATGGTGACAGTGTCAGTGGTGGTGACTGTCACCATGACTGTCAGTGGTATGTCACCATGACTGTGGCATGGTGACAGTGTCAGTGGTGGTGACTGTGGCATGGTGACAGTGTCAGTGGTGGTGACTGTCACCATGACTGTCAGTGGTATGTCACCATGACTGTGGCATGGTGACAGTGTCAGTGGTGGTGACTGTGGCATGGTGACAGTGCTGGTGGTCTGTGCAGGCAGCGGCGATGCAGTGTCAGTGGTGGTGACTGTCACCATGACTGTCAGTGGTATGTCACCATGACTGTGGCATGGTGACAGTGTCAGTGGTGGTGACTGTGGCATGGTGACAGTGTCAGTGGTGGTGACTGTGGCATGGTGACAGTGCTGGTGGTCTGTGCAGGCAGCGGCGATGCAGTGTCAGTGGTGGTGACTGTGGCATGGTGACAGTGTCAGTGGTGGTGACTGTGGTGGTGGTGGTGGTGTCAGTGGTGGTGACTGTGGCATGGTGACAGTGTCAGTGGTGGTGACTGTCACCATGACTGTCAGTGGTATGTCACCATGACTGTGGCATGGTGACAGTGTCAGTGGTGGTGACTGTGGCATGGTGACAGTGTCAGTGGTGGTGACTGTCACCATGACTGTCAGTGGTATGTCACCATGACTGTGGCATGGTGACAGTGTCAGTGGTGGTGACTGTCACCATGACTGTCAGTGGTATGTCACCATGACTGTGGCATGGTGACAGTGTCAGTGGTGGTGACTGTGGCATGGTGACAGTGCTGGTGGTCTGTGCAGGCAGCGGCGATGCAGTGTCAGTGGTGGTGACTGTCACCATGACTGTCAGTGGTATGTCACCATGACTGTGGCATGGTGACAGTGTCAGTGGTGGTGACTGTGGCATGGTGACAGTGGTGGTGACTGTGGCATGGTGACAGTGGTGGTGACTGTGGCATGGTGACAGTGGTGGTGACTGTGGCATGGTGACAGTGGTGGTGACTGTGGCATGGTGACAGTGCCAGTGGTGGTGACTGTGGCAGGTGTCAGTGGTGGTGACTGTGGCATGGTGACAGTGTCAGTGGTGGTGACTGTCACCATGACTGTCAGTGGTATGTCACCATGACTGTCAGTGGTATGTCACCATGACTGTGGCATGGTGACAGTGCCAGTGGTGACTGTGGCATGGTGACAGTGTCGGTGGTGGTGATTGTGGCATGGTGACAGTGTCAGTGGTGGTGACTGTCACCATGACTGTCAGTGGTATGTCACCATGACTGTGGCATGGTGACAGTTGGATCATAATACATCGCGTCAAAGTAGGGGAGCTTTATTAAAGCTCATAGCGCGCGACATGCAACTTCTTCTTATCCCATTAGTGCCCGCATTTGTCTTCCTGCCTTAGATGCAGTTCCGATGTTTTTTCCAAGCGACGTTCAACTGAAATGTCTGGAACACATTTTATCAAAACAAATATTTGGGTAAATGTATGGACTCGCAACTTTTGTGGTGCAATGGACGCACAGTGCTCTTTTTTGCAAAATATACGTGCCGGGGACAGGAATAACAGCCGAATGGTCTTGGGACATATATGTCACAACGGGCACTAATGGGTTATACAGCCATCACACACAACACAATGTGCATGGTATTGACGTCACGCAACCAATCCACGCGAAGCGGGGCTATTCTAGGTCGCAGGTTATAAGACGTAAAACAGTGGAATCGGGTCAGCAGACATACTAGCGCACGCGCACGCACACACATACAGTCACGCACCGAGTAAAACAACTAACAATCGCCTACATGTTTAAATCACCCCTGTGTCTGCATTATGTGCCCAGTAAATCATTATGTGCTGGGAGGATGGCTTCATGATGACGTACCTTTCGTGCAGAGCTCATGACCATATAACATGTGAAACATGAACACCATAGGCTTATACTTTCGATTTGACATAGCGTGAGAAAGCTCTGCAGACAGGTCGTAACAAAGATTATACCGTCTAAATGAGGCTTTCCCCTCATTTCTCCGGCATCATCTTTCTCCCTCCGATAAGGAAGGTCATATAGATTATTTATTGAACTTATGTCAACATCATGTACACAAATCACAGTAATATGACAGCAAATTATATTATAAATATGTCTCAACGCTCGTTGGTGCGATCGAGCGGCCAGTCATAAGTCAGTGGCTGGTATAATATGTTTCTACTTTAGATTTGCAAACGCGTGCAGGTATTTGTTTCGAAAAAGTAGTCATGTGCCTATGTTTTAATCAGTCAACTGCTTGCGTAACTCCAGTTTTAACACCTTGCAGTGGAATGGAATTATATATGCATCTAATTCCTAACCATACGAGAATACACCCAAATTAGCAAAACTGTGTTTTCGACTACACTTCTAACCGCTATTGAATTCATTGTACGTGCATTCCGAGTTAACAAAGCACGTTTGGTCATACTCAACACTAGCACAAGTCACAGGAAATGCCAGTTTCCGTCGGCCAGGTTGATCTGTACGGGCCCACTCAGCAATCAACCTCGATCAGCAATAAACCACCAACGTAGCGATTGTATTGGACTCGTCAAATACCAGCTGGAACGCTCTCTTTCCTGTCTGAAACAAGCTTGCACGATGGACACCCCGGTGCGGGTGAAAAACAAAAGTGTTGGAACTCATGAATCTGACAAGTGATTGATTGGCTGACAACCACTCAGGAAAGTCCCCAAAGCGAGCAGGTCACAGTCGAACCAGGTTCGATTGGCGCCACGACAGTGTTCGCCGCTTCTTTTTTACAAAGAATGTGCATGTTCGCGTGATTTTTAAAAGGAAATGTGCCACACGTGGTGGTGGCCATTCTTTACTGGGCACTAACGAGCACAGGAGCAGGTTCCAGGCGGCTGTAACCGAAGATGTGACGCCGGCTGTCGAGCGGTGTCGTCCGATGTTTTGCCGGTATAGATGACAATCGAAGGCGATCGGAAGTCGCACAAAGTTCACCGGGTTTGGTGGCACTCCATGCCGTGAAATGCCGCCTGCATTTTACCTGAATCGCAGATTGATGTGTGCATTGCGTGACCATTTCAATTTTAGTTGCGCTGTGAATCGCCAGCAGTTAAAACGAACTGGGCACTTCAGGTGGAAAATACAGCATTGAAGTTGTTTACAGCGTGCATGCTCTTCATTTTCGTACAAGTACAACAAAATGAAGACATGCTTGCGATAATTAACGCTGAGACATTGTAAGTTTCTCCGGTGAGCGATTCCAAAGTAATAGACGGAGCCAATTTATATTTTATATGTTGCACTCATGGACGATGTTTCGGTTGCGATTATAACCGTTATACCAAGCTGCAATGATTCCCCGTGGTGTTGATCATGTACAATAACTATATTAATTTGATAATTGTTATTATCAATACTTTCATTACGCTCAAATTTGTACCGAAATGTATGACGTCAGCAATGACTTTCCTTTGAAATTGTTTTATCAAGTTTGTGCTAACATGTAAGTTTCCATCGGTTTTCCATAAGACCCATACATAAAACAAGCGGACACAAAATGGGAGCTAAGCACCACGGGCTCAAATGTCCACGTGTCAGTCGATTTTTCTTGTCCGGGGATACTCCCAGCTTTCAGCACCGGCTCAAAGACGCCGGCACGCGCATGACGTCACGGTCGGTAAGATCAAAGGACGGGAAGAAGAAACAGTGTTCTTTAGGACACACAGGCTTTAAAGGCTATACTGAGAGTACACCTGCAAAACATATGATGGTTAAGAACGCTGTAATATATGGAAAAGTATTCAACTGAGATAGCAATATGCGTCGCAAAGCAATGACATGAACTTCCGCTACACATTTGTCAGTGACCGGTACACCTGCTCCTCCCTTCCGAAGATCATGTTGGATGTGACGGGATACCGCTTATCTCTGTTCGTTCTTCAACTCGGACAGGTGATCGTGATAGGAATGTTTGGCTTGGTGGAGGTATTGAACAGTCAGAGTGTATAGGGATCGGAGATGCAAGTATTCGGGAACATTTGCTGACTGTTTTAAAAATCACCACTTTGCATATATTTGTGCTCAGGGCTAACCAATATCGGCGCAGCCTGGTTGACTTGAATAGCGAGTCCTAAATGTCTCCGATGTATTTAATACAATCCTATAAGCTTATTTTGAGGGTAACAATCAGACATGTAGAAACACCGCAACATGAATTCATTTGACGGAATGCTCGATTAGTGCCACTCATTTGAGATGATCTAAATAAAAAAGACGGAAGCAGAAACATCGAAACAGCCAGCTCATCCGCATATAATAGACACCGTTTTATGCATAGTAACAGTCGTCTAGCTATCACGCCTGCTAAGAATTGTAGTCCACATTACAAGAAATCGGGTTCACTTCGCTGGAGGGCTCCCTTGCTCACAAGATATTCTCTACCCAGTCATTTATGTCCGCTCAAGTACGTGACTGGAATATTTCGCCAGGAGCCACGACTGCTCCTACATCATACATCCACCAGCCCACTGTCATTCCATCCGTCTTGCAGAGGATGCATACCAATAAGAGCACACGGATATATGACGTCATAAGCCCGAGTCATCAAACGGTCATCCGGTGGCGGGAGTCGTGCGTGGTCACCCGCTCTCAACTGAGAACAAGAGGGGCGGGTCCGTTAGGGCGGGGAGCGCGGGAGGGGAAGGGGCGGCAACGCATCCGTTCACTATCCGGGACGGAGCACAATGACCGGGGTATATCCGGGACCGGGACCGGAGAGGATAGCGGGGGGATATCCGGCTCATTTGGTGAGACCATGCACAAGAGACAGGGCGCGAGGTGACAAGCAAATCGGCCTGATTAGTTAATTCAGGTAGGTAATCTAGTAGTGTCCGGTATACAAGTCCGCTTGTTGCGGGGAGGAACACGGTGAGGAAAAAGAAGACAATTAAACGAGGAGGATGGAAAAGAGAGTGGATGAATATGAGGGTGGGGGAGTTACCAATGGAGGAGAAAAACGGGAAAAGCGAAAGAAATAGGGAGTTGATGATGGAGGTAGCGATAAAGATGTAGTGATAAAGACATTTGGCAGAGACTGAGACATAACTATTCAACAAAAATAGACAGGGACAGGGACAGGGATAATAACAAAAAAGTGAGAGAAAGAGAGGGAGCTAGCGACAGAGATAGAGTGGAAATATCAGGGACAGAGAGTTGCCCCACGGTCATGCTTCTGTACTTATGTCGCTGTCTCGCCTGTTGCTCGCCTGCACTTGTCCAAGGTAGCCCCAGTTTCTGGCCGGCTTTCTTAGCTTTGTGTGCAGCCTCTGAGCCGCCGACTAATCACGGCGTATAGCGTTGTGCTTATCTACATGCCAGAAGCCACCATATGTATTCATGTCAAATGCCTGCGGTCTATGAAACGCGCTCCGCCCAGACAGGCGGGGTTATGTGCCGGGGTCAGAAGCTGCAGTGGCGTTGCTATGGCAGATAATTAGCGGATACACCGAGTTAAGAGTCTTGAGATTTCTGGAAATCGTACCAAATCCGTGATTATGTTTACAAACTTTGGGGAGAGTCTCTTCATTTCGGCTACTTCCATCCGCTTAAATCGTGTTGTTCCAGTGGTGTCGCTGAGCTCGAGTCGCCTCTGGGGGACGGGGAGGGGGGGGGGGGGGGTAGCGGGGCAGCTGGCTCCATCTGGGTGAACAGGGAGGGAGAGGTCGCGGTTAGCTAGGCATCCACCCTATCCCGGCCAGGGGAACAGTTCACGGATGCTGACCAGTCGCGATGGAGCGCCCCGGAGCGCCTCGGAGGACAGGCGAGCCGCACCGCAGCTGCACCGCGATCGTAAACTGCGTGCTGCTACGCCGAAAGCGTTCTGTTACGGCGAACAAGGAGTCGTCATGAGGCCGGTGAGGCGCGGCGTGGCCGCCGGGCGGTCGCGGGGTCTCGCATCACGAATCTCACCACCCGGCGGGTGATTCGTGGTTTAAACCCTCGCCCGACGTGAGCTTTTTTCACCTTCGCCCTACTGGGGGGGGGGGGCTGACAGGCCCCCCTGTTAACTTCCACACCAAGCAATTCAGAGCAATGCGGTAAGAACCAGCATGTTGCCTGTCATGAGATAAATCTAACAGTATGCGATTTTTAGGTTTCAGGTCAACGGGTGACCTTCCAGGTCAAGTGAATGACCTCGGATTTACCACGTCCAGAACAGCGATTTTGCTCTTCAGAAAACCTCAAAATTAGAAATTGATAAATGTAAATAAAAAGGCATGTTCCTAGACCAGTTTTGGCTCAGAAATACAGAAAAAGTAATTATTTGTTCGCATCTTGTCAAAAAAAATCAAAAAAAGTTATTAAAAAATTACGTCATCAGTTCTTACACTTAGGGGGCCATCACTCAGTCAAAAATGAATATATTGCTTTGAAATTTAGTATGGGTATTTTCCATACTCATTTCTCTCACATATAGTCCGGTTTTTCTAACATCTTCGAAAAATTTATTTTTGTGGGAATTTTTCCAAAAAAAAACAGTTTTTTCAATTTCAGGACTCAAAAACCCAAAACTTTGAACATCCAAGATTGCCACTTTAAAGAAAATGCAATTTTGTATCTATGGTGAATTGCGTTTTCTATTTCCTTTAAAACTCTGTTTTCTACGATTTGTCAAATATTTATCGTTTTTCCACCAACATGACGTCATGAAAACATGGTTATCTCACAAGCTACTTAACTAATCTCAATGAAATTTTAACAGCATACGAATAATTATTGTACACTCAGCTATCGAGAATTTCAGCAAGATTTACCGTATATGTAAAAAGTTATTCAAGAAAACCCTCAGGGGGCTGTCAGGCCACCCCGTAGGGCGAGGGTTAAGTCGCTTCGGTGCGTTTAAAGGGAATAGGTCACTTTGTAAGTTGTCTTGAAATTTGGCTATACGGTGTATTTCGAGCTGAAAAAAACGAATATCGCATTTGTTTAGACGCTAGATGAATATCCTTCGAAGAGTTTCAAGTTTCGTGCCCCGATCGGGGCACGAAACAGCCGAACAGCGTCTTCTAAAAGGGCCCCTTTTAGAAGACGCTGTTTCGTGCCCAGATCTACTATCACGACACTAGTCCTGTGTCGAAATTTCTTAGCGTAGCGAGGTAATTCTTGCACCACAACTTGTTTTCGATCTGCTCTACAAATCTGGTATCTCAGTTCAAAACCCCATGTTAAAGGTGACCTATTCCCTTTAAGCGGCGGGTGATATAAGTCGCTCGCGGCGGTCGCGGCGGGTCAGGCACCAGTGACGTCATGAAATGCGGATAGTTACGTCAAAGCGTGGGGGCGGTGAGATGCGATCCCGGCCCGGATAACTGTAGACTGAGTCAGGGGGCTGAAGGCCGTCCGCTAATGCGCGGAGCGGGGGGAGCGGGGCGGGGAGAGGGAACCGGCCGCTCAGGCTCTATCAGGAGTAAGCCGCCAAACCCACAGACAAACGCACCCACCGGCTGGCATTTGGTGTAATTCGGACAATCCGATTAAGGCTGAGCGCGCGCGATATAAATACTCTGCACAGCAGACTGGAGTTTGACGTGGCGAGGGATACCTCTGTGATCTGTGAGCAGTGTTTGGTGACGGGTCAACCCAGTACTGTGATGCAAACCAAGCCGTGCGTTCTGCGATTAGGCATGATACTCGCCAGGATGTGGAGCGGCGCATCCGTGAGGGTAGACGGGAGTCCATGTGGCGACTGATTAGACCTGTCGTCGGCAGCAAACGAGCCGCCCGTAAGCTGCCAGACGTGACACCGGACGACCTAAATCGTTATTTTGTCGGCGTGGGTCCGCGTGTGGCTGAGGAGGTGAAGCGCTTAGGGCCTACGCCGGACATAGCCTGTCGTCTGCCGCGTGTCGGTGCCTGTTCTCTTGTGCTGATGCCGTTGTCACTGGCGGAGATGTGGGCCGTTGTGTTTGGGATGAGTGCCTCACCGGCCTGCGGTGACGGCGGCATCAACATACTAATGATTCGTGCCTACTTTGACTCGGTTGGGTGGGTGCTCCTGCATTTAGTCAACTCCAGCATAACCCAGTCCGACGTTCCTGAATCCTGGGAACATTCCCTAGTCCATCCTATTCACAAATCCGGCAATCTTTCTGACCCATCCAACTTCTGTGCTATATACATTGTTCCAGTCATAGCCAAAATCGTAGAGCACGCTGTACACCAGCAGCTTTACAAATACCTATCAGATAACCACCTCCTCTCTTCCAGTCTGCACAGTTTCCGGCCTCGTCACTCGACTGAAACCGCGCTGACCTCAATTTCCGACCAAATCCTATCTGCTTTTGACCACGGAGAAGTTTCCCTTCTCTGCCTCCTGGATTTGAGCAAATGTTTCGATGTGATAAATCATTCAAAGCCCCTTTCAAAATGATCACTTCACGGAATTGACACGTCCTGGTTCTCTGCCTATTTGCGTAACCACACCCAGAGTGTCAGCCTCACTGACGGTCTGGGTGGAGTCAAAACTTCCCTCCCGCTGCCCAACAGCATTGGTGTGTTTCAAGGCTCATCTCTAGGCCCTCTCCTCTACTGCGTCTTCGCAAACGATCTCAGTCTGTTTGCCGAGGACGCAGTGGTTGTGTGGTGCTTCGGCTTATCTTTATTTTGCAGCGTTTTACCCTCACCGCGTCAGCTCTAGTATTTCCCGCGTCATATTTGTCGCCGGAACGTTCTAGAACGTTCCAGTTCCGGCAGTTTATAATTCGTATACTTTCATATGATTAATATGTTATTGATTAACCAGATTCATCTGCAATTTGTTTTCCGTCTTCATATTTATCTTGTAACTCATCGTACCTGATTTTCCTATAATCAGTTTCGGTATTCGTAACTTAAATTTATATTTAGAACATACTCGATGTCACACTTGGCAACGTGGCATTCTGCCCACTCTCGTTCTGCTCTTGCGCCAACCGGTTGGTTCCTTCGTCGCTCGTCTTAAATATTATTACTTTGCTCTTCAAACTTAATGTAACATATTTATCACCATCTACTTACATTCACACATTATGTAGCTGTCCACGTTTCTGATCTTCGGTATACTGCCTGGGTATTTAGTTGTCGATTCGGTTGTTGGATCATGTACCCGCTGCTCTCGCTCGGGCCTGATTCAGTTGTTCTGTTCTTGCCTGATTCATTTGTTCTGATCTGGGTTTTTGATAACTGCAATTAATACAATTGTGGGTGTGCATCAATTCGGGTTTCTTCCTCCAATGCTTCTCACTTACCACAGTTGTCCAATATGCTGACGACACCCAAATTTTGGTCAGCGGCAATTTATCTGATATTCAGAAAGTCGTCACTCGCATGGAGGGTGCCTTAGCCTCTCTCGATAACTGGTTGCAAGCAAATGGACTGAAAGTAAATGCCGCCAAGACCCAACTGGTGCTTCTGGGCAGCTCTCAAAATATGTGCACTGTACATGACATCAAAGTAAAATTCCGCGATCAGGATTTAATCCCGATTTCAGAAGCCAAAAACCTAGGTCTCACCTTTGACCGCTCGTTATGCTGGGACCGCCATGTCTCCACCGTAACACAACGCTGCTTCAGAGTTTTGACTGGTCTATCGCATCTGAGGGGTCACCTGCCAACGGCCGTGCTCTCCGCGCTGATCAATGCCCTGGTTTGCTCGCAGATCCGGTACTGTATCTCGGTATACGGTAACGGTAAGAAGGGGAACTTCTGTCGGCTTCAGAAAATCATAAACTATGCTCTGCTAGAGTACTTTTTGGCCGACGGAAGTACGATCATGTATCGGATCTGCTGGGGAGGCTGGGGTGGCTCGGCACGGAGGACATGGCCACTTACCACACACTGTGCCTCACGCACAAGGTGCGTTGCTGCGGCGAGCCTGAACAGCTGGTAGCGAGTCTGTTCACCGTGGCAGAGGCCCGCGCTACCGAGCGGGCCACGCGACAGGACCACATGTTGTTTGTTCCCCGGTCACGCACGGATATGGGACGGCGGCGTTTTGCCTGCCGGGGACCAGCGCTGTATAACGCCCTGCCACGCGACCTTTTAGGACTGCCCGTGCCGCTGTTTCGTCGCCAGGTGCGGCGACATCTCGCTGCCGCTCCACGGGCGCCGGACTGACCGACCCGGCGATTCTCACCGTCATGCCGACGGGGTTTAGTTGACTGATTGTATGGATGTATGTGTATGTGTTGCGTGTGTCAGTGTTTTTATTCTTGTTTTTACTTGTGTGATTTTATTGTATGCTTTTTCTGACCATGTTTCCTGTGTTTTTAACTTATGACGAGATGTTATAATAGCCACAGGCACATGAGGACGACCTTAATAAAAGTATGTATCTGTATCTGTATCAGTATCTGATGGTTCACCGGTGATAAGTGACACCGTATCGATCTGTTAGGACGCTGATAGTGCTTGGACGTTGTATAAATAACTCGTTATAACGGGCTAAGGCATTAGGACTGACGCACTATAGACGCAAATAGCTTAATTTATCGATATCGAAATTGATCCGCATTACGATACGTTCTTGTTTCCAGTACAGATTTAGCTGATGTTGCAATCTTAGGATTTTCTGCGTTTTAGACGAACATATCTACCGACAAAACAAATGTCGTTGTCGCTGAAATGGTTATATCCTGATTATTTTGAAAGGGTGCGGCAACCGCTTTCTACTTAATAATATCATAAGTAGGTAGGGTTTGTCAAGTGTAACTTTCGACGACCTAAGTCTGCATATTAATACACAGCGCCTACATCCGTGAATCAATCCTTAATGCTGCGATCTTTTCCTGGAAATAGATAGCCTTTCTGTGAAACATTTGCAAATGGAGACAAAATACTGTACCCGGTATAAATCACAGATTATGTTGTAAACTCATCGAAGTGTGAAATGGTGATTTATGTTTAGCAGCAGTTCTTCTCCGTTATGATGGTTCCAATAAAATACTAGAACACTCTCTCCTAAAATGATTTGCTGATTTTATGGTTATTATTTGGCTCGGATTATTCTGGTATTGCGCGTGGGCTGTGAATAGAATGGATCGAATATAATGGAATGGCCTATGAATATAATGGATTGGATTAAATAGAATAGAATGACCTATACATATAATGGAATTATCTATGAATATAATGGATTGGATTAAATAGAATGGAATGACCTATGAATATAATGGATTGGATTAAATAGAATAGAATGACCTATACATATAATGGAATGCCCTATCAATATAATGGATTGGATTAAATATAATGGAATGACCTATGCATATAATGGAATGGATTGTTGTCCTTCAATAAAATAACACCGTTCACATATTGACGTGTCAATGGTTTGTTGTCACGTGCTCACCATACGTGTATTTAAATCATTATCACTTTCAGCGTACCATTTTTGTATGTTTCGTTGATGAATCACCCATTGTTAGTATATTTCGTGTTTCTTTTTCGAGAGTGTACTACTAGAATTTCCACCAAACACTTTTTGCGGTCGCAGCCAGTTTTCGACTCGCTTAGATAACTAATTGAGTCACCAAATAACCACGTTTATGAGTCATTGGCCAGCTGGTCGTTTCCTGGTGAAAGGCACTCGCGTCTATTAGCGAGTCACATCTCTGGCGCACGACTCGTGAGTTGGTGGACTCTCAAGTCAGAATCCATTGCGTCAGACGGCATGACTCCGGCCTGACCTAGACATGAAGCTATGTAGGTCGCTTGGTTTACAAAGGGTGCAATCTATGTGGGCTGCTGAGTTATTTTAGAGTCACGGATTTATGGCATGATTGATGGGATGATGGAGTCGTAGTCTGGAGAATGCACTGAAGCAGATGCCATGACTCAGACTCCAACAGGATGTGTAGTTTTATGGGTAATTTGCGGCGTATGCTATCATCGCGTATTGCTAGAATCAAGAGATGCATATGTAGAACTCTGTCGTCAGAGCTATCTCTGCATGGTTGTGAGTGGAATGTGTATGCAGTAGGCATGATGACGAGTCCACCGTTCTTGTTTCTGAAAGCATCCCGACCAGGATAGAGTTCAGCCAGACATTTAATGTTAATGGAATTACTTTAGTATGATATTTGCCTGCCTTCTATCAATAGTTTGACCGTCATTTCCATTATTTGCCCCTTGTTTTACCGATGTATTGCTCGCAGCGATGTTGGCGAATAAGGCAACATGCTGATCAGCCAATCGAGCATGTCAGACACGACACCAAGCCAGCTGGTCTGATCTTGGGCTCCGCGGTCGCTCTCCCAGCTCTAAAAGTAACCAATAATCGGCTGGGAAGAACATTACATATTAATTATCCACTTGTATCACTATAGCTAAATTAATGGTACTTTTTACAATACATTGTGACAGCTCAGTTTCCGCGACCAGTCCTAAAAAGGCGGTCAATCGATGTAACATCTGAAATGAGAGCATTTATTCACGGACAACATTCCCTTGTCTGACGTCGTTTTTAACACGACATCGTCTGTACGCTGGAACACGTAACACGTCACGTAACACGTAACACGTTGCGCGAGCTCCAGCTGCTCGGAACACCTAACCGCTCGGCTGCAGCGGCCGCCCGGCTCGTGCACCATTGCACAGCGGGGGTGACGAGCGGGTTGTGGACCCGTCTGACGGCACTGAAGGTATCGGCGCGTGCAGGGACGGGATTTCCGTCTCCCCGAGACCGGTTTTATTACGCGTTTGACCGGATCACCCACGCACTTCAAATGTATCTCCGGATGATCGTTTGTGTCAGAGACAGCTTTGCATTCTTAAAGGTGCATGAGTGAACACACCTATTTGAAGTGGTGCGTCAGACGATATGTAGTTAACTCACAGTTTTGAACAATTTCGGAATATTCAAATACAATCACTCGTTTCAAAATATTTTCCTCACATTTGAGGATATTTAAACTAATGCAATGTACATTTTTCCTTCGTTCGTTAGAATCCCCCCCCCCTCTCACTTGAACACATTAAAGGCAATGGGTTACCTTGAAAGTTGTCTTGCGACTTGGCTATACGGATTATTTCGAGCTGAAAAAAACGAATATGGTATTTGTTTGGACGGTAGATGGATATCCTTCGAAGAGTTTCAAGTTTCGTGCCCAGATCGGGGCACAAAACAGCCGAACAGCGTCTTCTAAAAGGGCCCCTTTTAGGATACACTGTTTCGTGCCCCGATCTACTACCACGGCACTAGTCCTGTGTCGAAATTACTTAGCGTAGCGAGGTAATTCTTTCACCACAACCGGTTTTTCTATCTGCTCTACAAATCTGCTATCTCAGTTCAAACTCCCATGTTAAAGGTGAACGCTGTGTTAAATGCCATGTTAAAGGTGAACCCCCTTTAAGCTGCTCTATTTTGGCATACCCTATCGGAAATAACATACATCACATTCATGTTTTAATTTTACATGGTGTCAGTTCTCCTACATTTGTCATAGAAAACATCATAGCTTTGGGGCGCAGTGATAATTACCACTGTTTTATCCATCCGTCTTTATTGACGGAATCAAAATATACACCGTTAACTCATGGGCACCTCATGTCTTGGTCGGCGCGTTTATACGTGCAGGTACTCCCCGGCGAGCCGTATAAGCCTACGCCAACTACGAAGCTCATCGCTGTTGCCATCTTCACCTGCCAATACTTCAGCGCATCAGCGAAAATGACGCCAGCGGAGCCGGCCTGCACCCAATACTGCAGCACCTGTCGTGTTATGCCACACTCTTATCTGTGTCGAATCGCCAATTCTCACCGTTTTATGACGAACAATCAGCGAGCACGATCGCCAGATCGTCAGACTCGTCCCCGAATTCAGACGAACAATGGCTGGTTTCGGGTGTCCTGTTTGCTCGCCGACAAGGGTGACGCTGGAGGCGATACTCTGTGTTTCCCCTCGGCCTGCATGGAGACGAAAGAAAGCGGCGCTCGTTTTCCCGCACCAGCTACCAGCTTTTCCGCCTGATGATTATGAGACAGCTGCCTGTCAATTTGACGGTTATGTGACCGGCAGCCTGTCAATTTGACGGTTATGTGACCGGCTGCCTGTCAACTTGTCGCCTATGTGACATACTGATTGTCCTGTCAACTTGTCGCCTATGTGACAGACTGATGGTCCTGTCAACTTGGCGCCTATGTGACATACTGATGGTCCTGTCAACTTGTCGCCTATGTGACAGACTGATGGTCCTGTCAATTTGGCGCCTATGTGTGACACTGATGATTCTGTCAACTTGTCGCCTATGTGACAGACTGATGGTCCTGTCAACTTGGCGCCTATGTGACAGACTGATGGTCCTGTCAACTTGTCGCCTATGTGACAGACTGATAGTCCTGTGAACGTCACACGTCACACTAACGACAGCTTGATATTTCTGAGTATTGGGTCTGACACCTTGGTTAGACGCCATGACCTCGCACTCCGTCTGCCTGTACTGGATTGACAGGACCTTGTGAGACAGGACCTTGTGAGACAGGACCTTATGAGACAGGACCTTGTGAGACAGCGATAGCGGTGATAGTGACGGCGGCGGCGGCAGCGACGGGGGGGGGGGGGGGGAGGGGCTACGGCGGAGCAGAGTTTTCACATGTCAGCCGTACATGTGAAACTCTGCTCCGACAGGGTGTCTCTCTCCTCGCACCGGCTCAGCCGTGGTGTGAACGGCCTTGCTGCCCTTCTTGCAGTCTCCACGAGGCCACCAACACGGCCCGAGACCGGCCACATGGCTTGTTCACAGGCATCCGTCTGCATCTTTCAGTCTCTTTCTCTCTTTCTCTCTTTCTCTCTTTTTCACTTTCTCTCTTTCTCTCTTTCTCTCTTTCTCTCTTTCTCTCTTTCTCTCTTTATCTCTTTCTCTCTTTCTATCTTTCTCTCTTTCTCTCTTTATCTCTCTTTCTCCCACTTATCGTGGCATCTCATAATATAATACTGACCGCCGCGGGGCCGCGGCCCGCGCCTTCGCCGGGAAAATAAATGGGGATTTCTGGGAATGGTAAAAATCGGATGTTGTGGCACATCAGATGTGCGATAGAGTCTAGGTGCAGACTGGAGTCTGGATACAGCCGGGAGCGTGAGGGAGATTTTTGAGGGTCGCAAAAGATTGGCGTCGATGCGATTGTCGTGATTCGAGCAGGGTGGCACTCGCGTCGCTTATGTCATAACAGACGCCTTGTGACTTAATAAACGTGACGATATCTGTACTTTACCTGCGAGGCGACAAGGAAGCAGACGTTGGGTGAGACACATCGTAGGCGCCAGGTAGCTCAAAGTGTAAAAAGTGTGTCTGATTACATGTGAACAGATTAGCAACTCCTTTTTGACCGCTTATGTACACATGTTCACCAGCCTACTTTGTGAGTGACTTTGTGAGTGTGAGTGACATTGTAAGCGAATATCCCTATGGCTGCGAGAATGAAGTGATGCCATGCTATCAGTTTCTGGTAGGCTAAATCACTGGCGGATCCAGGGGGGGGGGGGCGGCAGGGGCAAAAGCCCCCCATCCCAAGCTCGACAGGGGCGGCAATAGAAATTAGCCTCCCTCAAAATTCGCTGAAACTGGCGATGAAAAATGGGTACTGCCTGCGAAAAAAATATATTCTTGCGAAAGAAAGAAATCTTGTTTTTGGCTCGTTCGTGTTTCCTCTATTTGGTAGCATTTTGGTAGCAGTAGGTATAGGGAAAGTGGCGCGTCTGACGCTGTTTTGGAGTGATTCACAACCAACGTAAGTTATAATTTTACACGCAGCGCGTGTCGCAGCCTTTGGTCTCCTGCTGCCTGCTGGGTGGCAGAGGAGCTCGTGAGTAAATTTCCTTGTATAGGTACCTATATTGTATGGAATCACTGCGGATACAAAGGGGGCGGCAGGGGCAAAAGCCCCCCCCCCCACATCCCAAGCTCTACAGGGGCGACAATAGAAATTAGCCCCACCCCAAAATCCGCTGAAACTGGCGATGAACATGGGTCATCGCCAGTGTCATCGCCTGCGAAAAAAATATTTCTTGCGAAATAAATATATTTTTTGCCTCATTCGTGTTTCCTCTATTTGCTAGCATTTTGATAGCAGTAGGGATAGGGAAAGTGGCGCGTCTGGCGCTATTTTGGAGTGATTCACAACCAACGTAAGTTATAATTTTACACGCAGCGTCGTAGCCTTTGGTCTCCTGCTGCCTGCTGGGTGGCAGAGGAGCGCGTGAGTGAATTTCCTTACATAGGTAACTATATTGTGTGGAATACGTCTACCATTATTCAAGGAAATAATTCACCTTCAATATTAGTTTTAAACTGAGATAGCATTTTTGTAGCCCGTGTTGGGAAACCCCTATCTGCAAGTTTTCTTGACTGAAAAGACTCCAGCCGAATATATTTGATTTTTTGGCGAAGGAATGCGGTGCTGGCGAAAGAATGTGGCGCTGGATCTGGCCCGGGCAGAGGCTATACCATCAGCCAATCAGCTTGCAGCTGGTGCTAGCAAGCGAACCGCCGGCCGCCGGTTGGCACATCTCTAATGCGAGTCTATCCTTACGCGCCTACTTTCGAATCTGATTGGCTGAACCATTTTTTTAAATTCGCGTAACGTCAGGACTCTGACTCAGAGAGTATGCATATAGTTCTGATAAACAATAATAATTTACGGCTTTCTGTCCCGAATCGGCGCGATATAAGGCCATTTTTGACAATATAAAAATAAATTGTATTACAAAATATAATCCAATCGTGTTTGGGAAAATTTTCCAAGGTGAACTATTTCCTTTAAGTAGGTTCAGTTAAAAATCCCAATGTTCTTATTTTTGTAGCTGGGGCATTCCACAACAAATCGACAAAAACAAAGTGCAAAATGACACCGTCATGTCACCAATTATGGTCAAAATTGGTATAAGGGGTAGCCTGGGGCGCTTAAGTAAGCTGTGCAAGTTGTATTGCAATGCAAGCAGTGGTTCAGAAGATATTTCCTCGCACATTTGTATAAGGTCACGGTGCAGGCCAATCTTTGTCAGTCCATATGACGGGGAATCTTTGAAGCAATATAGATATATTACATGTCAGAATGGCAATGAGCTGTTTCATAACATGGTGATGTTTATATTTTTCATTTTCGAAAATTTCGAAATTTAGTACGTTTTCAAAATTTTACAACTTTTGGGATACCTTTTCTCAAACGTGTTTCTATTTTTCTCTATGCTATTCTTACGTTTAAGGCTGTGTCAATTAAGTGAAGAAAAAAATGAGGGATATTTGCCTGCAAATATCTCAAATTTGGTAATTTTACATGCTATTTTATATAACAAAATAATATGCTAGTCGCTAATAACTTTTGACTACATACAACTAGAATGGTACGGTAAACGTCATTTTGCTGATCTCATCAATACGAGTTGAATGATTTGCAGCATGATCTCTTTATGACATTTGATGACCTTGACCTTTAATTTCAAAGTTAGTTGTGTTTTTTATTTCGATTTTTTTGGATACCTAAGCCAAATGTATTTTGTTTTTTGACTTTATTATTGTTAAGTGTAAAGAAGTGTCGTTCAAACAGAAACAAAATACAATGATGGTTATTTGTCTTCGAATATGCTAAATTTTGCCATTACATATGTTCTTTTTGAGAAAGATGTTATTCTCAATTATGCAATAACGTTTGACTGAATAAAGATAAAAAGGTAAAATGGACACCATTTTGTTATTGTCGTCAATACGTGTTGAATGATATGTAGTATGACCTCTTTCTAACATTTGGTGACTTTCACCTAAGGTCAATGTCAAGGTTCAAGGTTAGGTTTTCAATTGTGGCCTATGTGGCGATGTTATATATCTTAAAACTTGTCTTGTTGCGAGCAATTCGATTGTGCTTAAATAGCGCCTGATCGTCAATGGCAATATTTAAATTCATTTTCATTTGAATGTCGAATAGCAACTTCATAACTTCCTTCTCGGTGTAAAGAAAGCCCGAAAATGTCTGTTTGCTTTATAATCATCAGCGATCGCGCAATTATTTTAATACCAATTAATTCCTATCTTCAAGACAAGTTCAAAGATATATAACATCGCCGTGTCGGTCAAATTTGGAATGGTGACATTGCGCCGTGACCTTGATCTTAGGTCAAGGTCATCAAATGTCAGAAGGAAGTCATGCTGCACAACATTCAACGCTTCTGGATGAAAACAAACAAATGACGTTTACCGTGCCCTTCTAGGTACCGAGAATACCTTCAGTCAAAAGGTATTTAGCGAAACTAATTTGTATACATAATAGCATGTAAAATGACGATTTGAGATATTTGGAGGCAAATATCATCAATTTTTTTTTATACTTAATTGACACGTCCTTACATGTAAGAATAGCATAGTAAAAAATAACCCAAGTCCGCAAAGGGAAAAATGGGGGGTACTTTTTAGGTCATATGGAGGCCCCTGGGGTCCGGATGGCCCCCCAGTGAAATTAGCCCCCTCCCATATTGAGAGGCTGGATCCGCCAATGGGCTAAATAAGACATCGGGTTGGCAGACCTGTGCGATGCCAGAGAATACCGAAGTTGGCTCATCACACTTACTAAATTCAAGATACTTTAAAAAAAAGTTTTTGTGCAATTTCATTTCGCTTTACATAAAAATAGTATAATATCGTATACCTGGAGAATAGAGCAGCTAACAACTAACCTTGACTCTATATATTGTTGTCATGAGTCTGTCATTACAAAGATGTCATGTCATGAGTTGCCATACAATTTACTTCGCCGTATTGTAATGCAAGCCAAAGCACATATTCAATATGACATTTACCAATTTAAATATGAGATCATATTTTGTAACTATTTATTTTTGGGGGATGTTGCGTATTCCATATGATATCTTATAAATTTTTAATAAAAGTAATCAATTTGGCAAATTCATATAATCTATTTAACTTAGATTATGTGATACCAATAACTCGGCAATTTGTATCATATGCTATTACCAACTACAAAATTTGACAATTACCGACTTATCGTACCAAAGGTGTGTGTGCTCAATATGCAGTGTCCCATTCTTTGAACGGAAGCTGAACATTATATCTGTACGAGAATCTGAAGGGATCAAAACGGCTATAAAACTATGTTTGTATTGTGAGCTGTGGGTTTTCTCGGGTCAACGGCGAGAATGTCTGGCTGGGATGGGCTAAATCAGCTTATGGTTTTATCGGGCTGGGCCATATTCTGGGACCGGGGAGTGAGTTCTGGGACCTGTGGCCCGCAATGCGGGATGCCCGCAACAGCTGTCAAATGTCAGAAGGTAAATCTGCAAGGTGCACAGGACCCAGCCCTAGAAACGCCGCGAGACATCACGGTTAAGTCTACAACGTATGCCCTATAAGACGGAAATATGAAGTCGGAAACGGGGGGTGGCCGCCGGCTGCAAACAGCACGCAGATTTAGCGATAATTTCTCGGAGTTGTGCGATGGACCGATGGGCTGGGGACGGAAAAGGTCGACGGGAGCGTGCTTTGCCACGAAGCCACCTGCAGCTCCGGGCAGATCTCGGGAAGACCGGATAATCGGCCACAGTCCCAGCTCTCTTCCAGAGACTTCCTGAGACGCCACCGACCGTCGTGATGTCTCCAGATGTCGCTGCCATGTCCGCCGCCGACGCGCCAGCTCTGTCTCCGGCGCGTCACGTCTGTATCTGTATCTGTATCTGTATCTGTATCTGTATCTATTGTTTATCACCAAACAGGTGGCGCCCAGTGACAAGTGAAATCACGTCTCTCTCCGGAGTGCCAGCTCCGTCCCTGATGCGCCGCTTCCGTCTCCGGCGCGCCACGTCTGTTTCTAGCTCGCCGCTCCGCCTCCGTCGCGCCAGTTCCGTAGCCGTCGCGCCGCACAGGCCGCCGAGCGAGACTTGCAGCTCGGGCGAGGCAGATTGCCGCGGATCACGATCGCTAGGTTGCGTCAGGACTCGAGGCAGACGGTCGGCGGGACTCGGGTAGAGCGGCGCGCCTGATGAACGTGTCGGATTAGATCGAGGCAGGCCACGCCGGGATCACGCCGGTGTTCCGGGGCCGTGTCGGTCCGACGCAGCTGAGACTGCGGAAGAACTTTGTCGACCCCCGCGACCCCCCCCCCCCCCCCCCGCCCCCCGCCGCGCCCCCCGCGCCCCCCGCGCCCCCCGCGCGCCCCGCGCCCCACGACGGCCAGCATTACTTAGATAGTGATCTGTTGTCGGGTGATGAAGATTAGGCGGTACATGCCAGTCATGCGACTAAGCATGTGTTTCAGAAGGCGACCGAGCGTTTGGGTTAGAGAGACGGCACGGTCGGTGTAACGTAGAATGCTGAGTTCCGCAGCTCACAGGTGGCGCTACAGGTAGCCGGTAGCTCCTGTGGCACAGAGGGCGTGGTGGTCGGTCTCACCGTGACGCTTAGTGGCGTGGTGTCGTTTTTCACACGCGAAGATAGTTTGGCGAAAGATTGCAAAATTTGACGTTGACAAGAGTTGTGTTCGGAGAGGCTGAAAGGAAATCAATTGAATTGTATTTAACCTCACAAGCCTTTTTCAACACTTGCCACTTAAGTCAATTACAGCGTAGGATAACATAACTTATACTTAGTTTAGCTCAACACTTAATCAATATCTTAGTTATAAATCTTCAATGGATGGATCTGATAATTTGAGCCATTCTCAACCTGTAATTTCTGCGTGGTTCATGACCGAAGATCCATACCATCCAAAAAATAAATGTTAGTTTAACGTCGAAATTTACTGGCGAAAGTGTAACGCGCTTTAAGTTCGTACATGGTCCGCCCAGCTACTGGTTTCACTCGGCTTCACTCACCTGATAGTGGCCACTGTTATCAGCGCCACATTTTATACCATCGAGGAGCAAATGTCGAGCGCCGAGACGAATCGAACGACAGTACACGACGGAATGGGCTTATCCATTGAAGATATCATCCAGCATGGCGTTGGCTTAATATTTAACTGGAACAGAACATTAGACTATAGATGGTATTAAGATGGGATTTATTTTTACTTTTCCTCTTATTTCCATCGAATAGTCGATGGATTTGTTAAACACGAGATGATCTCACCGTATTTGTAGTAATTTTAACTTGACAATACAATTAAAAGAGCATCAGTCCGAATTTATTGTTCAAATTTTACTCGCATATGGATTGAGTTGAATTGAATCAGCTTCGAGAAAGGTACCCGTGTTTGTATTGGGCCTGGATTAAGACAATCCAGCTTCAGATTTAGTCAGAGAACAGTATTAACACGCTATTAATCGCGACGTTTTCGACTTTGGAGCAAAATGTTCAGTAACTTAGAAAGAGTTTAAAGAACTTGTGAAAATGTGGATTCCCTTTCCAATTTAGATTCGGCGCGTGGCCTGAAAGAAAAACTTGATTGTTTTAAATAGATGGGTGTTGATGTTTCACTGACTGTACTAATTTGTTATTTCCAAATGCTTGCCGTTTTCTTTTAAAATTGTCCATTCGCTGAAAGCTGCAAATGCCAGAAGAAAAACAAATCAGGAAAGGTTGCTGAATAGCAGCCAAGTTATAACGTATCGTGGAACTGGCACCTTTCTCTTCCTACCATGCATAAGCGAGCACACGCTAGGGCAGACCTACATTTGGAAGCGCTGCAGACGATTCGCCGAGTCGGTTCGTTTGCATCACTACCGCCGACAGCCGACGACGCGATGTTCTGGGAGTAAATTATCGTCTATCGTCTGTCAGGGTGACTTAGTCGGGAGAGCGCAGGGCTTACAATCTTACTGGGCGCCAAATAGCCTGAGTAGCGGAGGCGCCCTAAAGCCCAAATAATCATCATCAGCCTGGCGAGGCGGGTTCGAGACGCTTCGGCGTCCGCTATTTGCTTCTACGGGGGATGAATGCGGTCGGAGCAGCGACTGCGTTCAAGGTTAGGTGAAACCAGCGTGCCGGGAGAATGTCTTCAGTCTTAACCCGGCAGTCACTGGGGTATATTATGTAACACGACTCACTGGGGGGGGGGGGGGGGGGGGGGTAGCCCCCCAGGTATTTTCAGAACCAATGATCGTAGCGGGACGCGCAAGGCGGCATTCGAAAGCGCTCAATGAGATAAGCCTAACTCAAACTTAAAAAAAATCAAATTAAGGTCACATGTCAGGTCACGGTCAAGTCAAACGTCAAAATCGAGGTATTTGAGTTTATGGACAATACTTGCCATCCTTTGATTGCGCCTATAATCACCCAAAGCGCTGTCAAAGGTATGATACATATCCCAAATGAGCTAAAGTGAGATTGTTGGAAAAGATCAAGGTCAAGGTCAGGTCACAAAAGGTCACTACACACAAAATATCTACGAAAGTCATGCAGCACATGTTTTATGGATGCTTTTACGCGTATAATTCGATAGTGGTAGTCATTTTACCACCTGATTTCATTTACGTGAAGTTAGTGTCAAGTTCAGGTCAAGTTCAGGTCACTGAAGGTCAAAATTTGAAATTGATAAATCGAAATAAAAAAGCATGTTTCTATATCAGTTGTATCTATTAAAAACAGTTCTGGCATGTATTTGTCTTCATCCGGTCCATAAAACCAAAAAACGCGATTTCAAAATATGACGTCATGATTTACACATACTTTATATGCCATGACAGTCAAAAAAGATGATATCATTTTGAAATTTGGTATGGTAGTTGCCCGTATGTCGTTATCTGACATATATTCCGTTTTTCAATATCTTTGAAAAATTTGATTTTGTGAGCATTTTTTCTTTTTTTATTAATTTTTGGGGTAATTTGTTTTTTATTTCGAGATAGCTGGTTTGTAGCCCTTGCCATTTTCTACCTTTAAACGTTTTTCGATTGCATTTTTCTTCAAATGCGGCATTTGTACGGCCTGGAAAGTTTAGCCGATTTTGGTGTCAAAATCGTGTTTAGTGACGTCACTAAATTCACTATATCTTTTTTAAAAATCCAACGATTTTTTATATTTTTTTCAAAAGGTGTAAAAATAATGTCCGGATAGGTACTGAAAGTTTGGCGTCGATATCTTTATTAGTTATTGAAATATTCCTAATATTCCTAAGGGGGGGGGGGGGCTAAAAAGCCCCCCCCCCAGTGACTCGCGGGTTAACAAGACGTAAAACTTTCTCAACGAAATTCTGCCGATGACCTGACATTGCGTGATCGGATGGTGGTTTCAGGGCCCGCAATACAAGCTTTGCTTAGTGTGTGTCGAGGTGTCGGAAATTCATCCATTGACAATGTTCGAACTAAATTTACTTACACACTAACCGTGACACTCTCCCACCTGAACTCGCCAATCTCTCATCTGTGCGAGTTCTCTGAATACCCCTCTCGATCCGTTCGCGCGTCTTTCAGATCTTCCTCCGACAATACTGCAGGCCTGGTCGAACGTGGTCACGATGTTTGAAATAGCGACGGTCTCATTACCGGTAAATACCTCTCACCACCCCTAATGCGACACCGCTCAGCTACAATAGCACCGCGCGTTGATACTCATCTAGCTCGCAATTTTCCCGCCACAAAAGGCTCGCCGGAACCCTGAGATCTTCTCGTTGATCGATGGAGGTTCACTTCTCGGCGAGATGACAGTCGGGCCACAAAACGGCACGGATTAGGCCGCTCAATATCGTCAGATCGCACAGCTGCAGCCCCAGGTATGCGAGGCTGCACGTCTGTGAAGACCAACCACCGGAAACTGGCAGGAAGCTGTGCCGCGGCATCGATCGTCTGAATTCTGGATGGCCGCGCCGCCGCCGCTTGCCTGGAGGCTATTCACTTTGAAGAGAGACGTCTTGCGGAGCGTCGGTGGTTTTCGGCGACGGTGGATTGGAGACAGAGATGACCGCAGCTGATAAAGGAGACGATATTATGCAACTCTGATGTGATAACAAGAGAGCGCTAAGCTACACCCCGGTCATGCAATCTGAGCCGGTCGCATGCTTTGCCGGCTTACCCATGGATCTCCTCTGCACGGCTTGCACATGCCAGAGATTTGGGCGAAAACGCCCCCTTTCTACGAACGAAGCCTTTCTCCACACTGATTGCAGCTGTCCGATATTGAAGAACACTCTCGTGTATGAGGAACAAATACCTGAGAGTTTTGATAAGATGATGAAAGGAAGTCAGAAAGAGTAAATAATCTACTTAAGGTCTATCAACATGTCAAAAAGCAAAAAGCGTCTGGGATCCAGATCGTCATATACAATGAATTCAACTTTGAGAATGTGATTTAGGTGACCTTGGGCCGTTGAGAGTTGTCGCTCGTGGAAAGATAAGCGGGAGGACGGTAACATAAGATATCTTTATAGCAAGTCCATGAAAAGCTTTCGACACTTGTGTTTCGTAGATGGATAGATTATATTATGCAGTCGGATAATCTTTCCAATGCTGCCACCCACGGTCAGATGACAATAACTGCTCATCAATCCCAACTCAGATTGGTTATTGATTCACTTTTTTGGAAGGATTCAATCACGATTCATTTTGGAATATGAATGATTCAATCACCGTTTGATTCATGGATAACCATTTTGAGAAATGATTCTTCCCGATTCAAAGAATAAAAACATGTTTTGATCAAATCACGTTTGACTCACCATTGAAATAGCATTGCACAGTCTTTTTTATTCAGTCTTGTTTCTATGCGGGTTTGGATTCCATCATGATTCATGAATACAACAAAAAAACCGGTGGTGAATCGAATCTTCTTTGATTGAAGGGATTTGGATGGAGCGATTCCAATCGATTCAATCAGAGTCGAATCAATAACCAGTCTGAATTATTCCCAACGACTCACGAAACAAAACTGTATTTCCAATGGTGAATAAATCGCGGCTTGCCAAGGGAAGAAACGGAAGTAATAGCATTAAGCAAGTGAATAAAGGGCTAGCTGGTGATAGGTACATGGTTCGTTGCTGTCACAGAAGGCGGAAAGTAGTCACCGCTGAAGTTAGTAGTTGACCATCCCTACACGGATCCCAGTTAGTTCTGTTTTATCATATAATCCGGAGTTAGTGAGCGGAAACGAATATACAAGTCAAGGGTCTTCCCTGGTCGAATGACATGCAGTTTCATATGCTGGTTCCGGGGTGTGCCGGCCAAAGTGAACCGAAGGCTTGTTGCCACTTGGCCACCTGGCGTTAGCGTAGACAAGGGGGAGTTCCATATTCTTGGATCATTAACTGACAGTTTTACATTACCGATCAAAACTACTCGTTAGTGTAACTTGCTACTTTAGGTGCAATGTCATGGTGTTCTTCTGTTGCAATAGCATGATGCTGCGGTGTGTTTGGGAAAGTCGGAACCGTCGAACTCCGACAAAAATGCTTAAATGATTTGTTACGCTTCTACCTCGATCCTCAGACAGTCCGTACCAGTCAAGTCGAGGTATTCCCAAATATCGGTGACCGCTTTGTAGACGTTACCCAACCGCTTTGTTAACGCTACCACCATGACCTCAGCCCACTCATCTCCGTCAGCGTTATCAGCAGACGGAAATTACACCGATAAAACTCGATCTGTGTCGGCTGCGATACCGGAACGCGGCTGGCACGGAGGGCAGCAGCCGGCACCAGCCGGGGAGCCCGAGAGAGAGAATCAATTACGTCATGGAGTACCGCTGCCGCTGTCCGCCCCCCCCCCCCCCCCTCCCGCCGCCCTGCCGTCCGCCCCGCCGCACGCCCCGGAACAAGGTGACGCGATCCAGAACGATACCAGGACACAACCCCGGACCCGGGCTACGGCGGCAACAGCTAGACGGGCACGGCACGGCTGGCGGAGAGTGAAGAGAACGCGGCAGGAAGTCGGGTGTTCATCCGTGGCTGCTCGTTGCTAGGGTTTCCCACCGGGCTTCCGGGGTCTCGCTTGGCTTGGCTTGACTTTAAATGTCGGGGCTTTTCACCGCTGGTGATAACATCCCAGTTGGATTTGCCGAAGGGCGCCGGAGGCGCCCTTCGATCCGGGGTCTCCGAATCTCGAACGGCGCGTATGCCGTCATTGCAGGGATTACGCGCACTCACTGGGTGCGGGCCGGTGATCGTGATTCGACAGAGTTAGTCGGCGCGCGCGCGGAGCTGATCCGCGCAGAAAGCTGCTCACCAGAGACGGGGGTGACCGCTTATCTGAGTTGCTCGGCCACCTTATCACTACGGCCTTTTCTTCCGCTCTTGTATTGTCGCGAGCGCACCTCTTTTCTGTCGCGAGCGCACCTCTTTTGCTGCCGCTGCAGTGCCGCCGGGTGATGTAATGTCCTAATGACAACGTCACTGTCCCTGTCCGAGTGGCCCAGCAGTACTTCCCCGTCCGACCCGTCGGCGACGCTGGGCGACCCGTCGGCGATACCGGGCGACGCCGGGCGACACCGGGCGACACCGGGCGACGCTCAGCGACACGACGGCGCTCCTCCGCGGCCGTCCGCCACTCGTGTCCCGCGTCTGAGGCGCATTCCCACGCCGGGCGGCTTCAAAGGGCGCCGAGCCGGCGGCCGGGGCGCAGGAGCGGCCGCGTCGGGGCCTAGCCGGCCCCGAGCCAGATGGCTAATCTGATGAGAGATAATCAGCAGCCTCGCCTGGTATACGATGGGGACAACAAGTTGAGAGGTGCAGCCCCCTCTCCGCCCCCCCCCCCCCCCCGGCCAGCCCCCAGCTGAGTACGGCCAGAATTATGTGGAGATGTGGTGGTGTGTTGTTGAATGTGCCAAGGCACTTCGCCGAATGTTTTCCAGTAAGAGGCGTGGCAAGACCAGGTGGTGTTAAGCGGGTGACGATGCCTGCAGCGGCTACTGTTGCTGTTCCCTACAGACCTACGGCTTGGCGAAGGGGATTGGTTGTTGTTAAAACTTGGAGGAAAGGCTGAGTCAAGACGGATAATAAAGATTTGGTGTTAGCAGTATTATTTCCGTAAATATGGTGCCGGTGGAATATAAACATACGACGTGTTTAGTGTTAATACTTGTTTACAATTACCAGACAATTACCTGTCGTGACGACCTAATGAATAAGTGATTATTGTCGTAATCGGATTACGGAGCTTGAAGTGAGAGAGGTTGGGTTACGATTTGGAAGGGTGTCGGATAACTTTTCGCACATCAAACTCAAGCATATTTAACCCTCGCCCTACTGGGGGGGGGAGGGGGGTCCTAAAACGACCCTCTCTGAGGTTTTTCTTGCATAACTTTTTAGACATTAGGCGCATCTTGCTGACATTTTCAGTAGCTAAGTATACAACAATTAAACGTATTCTGTAAAAAAAAAATTGAAATTGGTTGAGACATTTGGGAAATACTGATGTTTTGATTACGTCATGTTGGTGGAAAAACGATAAATGTTTGAAAAATCGTAGAAAACAGAGTTTTGAAGAAAATTGCAAACGTAATTAAGAACAGATACAAAATGTTATTTTCTTTAAATTGGTAATCTCAAATTTTTAAATGTTGGGTTTTTTACCCCCAAAATGAACAAAACATTTTTTTGGGGGAAAAATCACAAAATCAAAATTTTAAAGATGTAAAAAACGGAATATATGTGGGAAAACTAAATATGGACAATACTCAAACCAAATTTCAAAGAAATATCTCAATTTTTGACTAAGTGATGGCTCCCTAAGGTAAGAAATTCATGACGTAATTTTGTTAATAACTTTTTGGACTTTTTTGACCAAATACGAATAAATAATTACCTTTTCTGTATTTCTGAGACAAAACTGGTCTAGGAACATGCCTTTTTACATTTATCAACTTCTCATTTTGAGGTTTTCTGACAGAAAAAAATCGCTGTTCTGGACGTGGTCGATCGAGGTCATTCACTTGACCTGGAAGGTCACTCGTTGACCCGAAACCTAAAAAATGCATACCGTTAGATTCCAAACATGACAGGCAACATGTTGGTTCTTACTGCGTTGCTCTATGTTTATTGGTTGGGAAGTTAACAGGGGGTCATTTTTAGGACCCCCGTAGGGCGAAGGTGAAAAAGCTCCCGTAGGGCGAGGGTTAAGACCAGATGCTTATTTCACAGAGCAAAAAGTGTGTAATTACAAATAACGCATTTGTTATTACCAGGATTTGTTACACATGCTTGTAATTTTGATTTTCAAAACAGTAAATCTCAATTTAAATTAACAAACTAGTTTACAAATATATTATTTGTAAGCCTTTACATAAATGTTTGTAATTTCACGTTTTATATTTTTCAAAGATTGACGGAAGTGAACAAATGCTCGTAATTACAAACTTGCAATTCCAGTGGGTCAGAGGTTCTGAATTTCAGAGATTGTATTGTAAGGTTGATATTATTTTTCTGCTGAGGTCTTTTCTTGGTGAGGTTGTTACGTTGTCGAGGTTGTTAGGGTAATGGTTTACACATAGGAACCACTACCTATACACCTATACTTGCCGGAGTTTAATTTCCCGAGAGATTCGAACAGGGATCTCCAACTTTGCAGCCCGGCGCCTTATCGATTGCGCTGTTATATGACGGGCGCCTCCGCGCGGAGAAACTTCATGAGGATAAAATTGCGGTGGTCAACGATGTCTTGCGCAGTGAAAACTTCACCCCTTACGCTGTAGGAAATCGGCTAGGTTAGCGTTAGGTGAAAAATGGTCAAAAAGATTGAACGATCTTTCTTTTGAGAGTATTTCTGTTGTTGGCTCTGCCACTTGGTGAATGGGCAAACCCTGCTTACCAAGAGTTATTTATATGGTCAGGGTTTGCAATTTTCATTTGGATGATTTTTTAACCAAAATATAATTATCACTATAACTAGTTTTATTTTGAATATATACAAAATTCACCACAATGAAAATATTTGCCAAGCAAAAATGATAACGATCAAATAATCTTCCATTAGCATAAGTTTTAATACAAACGTTCTTGATCACAAACTTTTCGCTTACCAGCATTTGTTTTGCAATCTTCTTTACAATTTGTAGTTCAGGAGTGGTGAATGTTTGTGAAATAGCTTTTTGTGAGGTTTGTAATATTTTATTGAGTTTGCAATTGCAAACATTTATAATTACAATCTTCTTTGTGAAATTGGCTTCAGTTCTTTCTGAGGCCTATTTCACAAAGAAGTTAGTAATTACACATGTTTGCGATTACAAACGCAAGAAAATATTGCAAACCCCACAAACAGCTATTTCACAAACATTCGCCACCTCTGAATTTCCGATTGTAAAGAAAATTGTAAACACAAATGTTAGTACAGCAGAAAGCTTGAAATCAAGAACGTTTGTATTCAACTTGATGCTAATGACAAAAAATTTGATTGTTAACAAATTAATTTAACAAATATTTACATTGAAGTTTATTTTTTTATTCAATGTAAAATTAGTTATAGGGAGAATAATATTTTAATTAACATTCCATCGCAATGCAAACTCTGATCGTAAAAATACATCTTGGTAAGCAGTTAGAGTAAACAGAATTTGACCATTCACCAGGTGGCGGAGCATAACAACAGAACTACTCTTAAAAGAAAGATCGTTGCATTTCTCGACCATTTTTTCACCTAACCTAGCCGATTTACTACGTCGTAAAGGGTGAAGGTTCACTGCACATTGCACAAGACATCGTTGACCGCTGCAATTCTATCGCCATGCGGTTTCTCCGCGCGGAGGCGCCCCTCACAGCGCAATCGGTAAGGTGCACTGGGACTTCACAGCTGGAGATCCCTGTTCGAATCTCTCGGGAAATAACTTTTTTGGGGGAAGCTTACCTATGCATAACTAAACCATTACCCTAACAACCTCGGCAACGTAACAACATCACCAAGAAAATAACCTGAACAGTCAAAAAATGTCAACTGTCAATGCAGTTTCTGAAATTCAGAACCCCTGACCCACTGGAATTACAAGTTTGTAATTGCAAACATTTCCTCACTTCCGTCAACCTTTGAGAAATAGAACATGTGCAATTGCAAACATTTTTACAAACAATATCTTTGTAAAGTAGTTTGTAAATAGTAAATTGAGATTTCCTGCCCTGGGGTTTCGTGAAATCCAAACTACAAACATGTGTACAAATTATTTGTAATTACAAAGAAATTCTTTGTAATTACAAACGTTTTTGCTTTGTGAAATAGGCTACTGATTTTAAAACACAATAACCCATTGCACTTGTTGCTAATACCGCTTGGCAACCGGATGGCAAAAAGTATGATGGGTGGTAGTAAGTAAAATGTGTGTGGATGGAGTAAGAGCATATTGCAATTATCAGCGTAATACGTTGGGCAATGTCAACTCTTTGAGTAGGGGAAAACCGACTGAAGATTTGTTTGTGATGCATTGTAATTTTACATCTCACTTCTGTGAATTTGTAAATAATGTTATCTAACATCTCCCTACAGTAGACCTGCTCAAATTCCTAGTCATGCTTGTGCATATCCAGCTTCTAAGCAAAACTTACGAAAGCAACGAAGTTTATAGACTATTCACAAATGCTTCATCTCTGCAGCATTATAAACATTATGAAAATACAAAATTAGGCCAAGCTAGCAGCGAGCATGCATAATGCATAACGAACGAATGACATCACATCCCATATAAGGACTCGTTACGTGAGAAAGCTTCCATGTAATGCAAGGAAGCAGTACCTACATACACTCCCTGGATTGCACAAATGACCGTTCTCTGCTCTCGAAATATGCAATGGTGGCTAGACTGTCCCGCACAGCTGCAATGTATTCCCGACAGTCTACCGGGTCGAGGCGGTGCTTGGATCCGGTGGAAACTCTTCAAAATTCCTGACGGTTAGACTGCACCGCATAACATCGTTGTGATGCGGGACGGTATACAACTGGCCATCTTCGGATAGGAGCGGGTTAAGAGTACGCAGCGGGTAAGATACGCGGCGGGTAACAGTACGCGGCGGGTAAGAGTACGCACGAGCTGTTTGACCTGCTTAGCAGCGTCGAGGCGACGCCATTTAGAGTCATGTGCATTATGCAAGTCACCATTGCCTTCACAAGATATCAAGATAGTGAGTAATGAGTTACTTGATACTTAGGGAGTCAAAAGTCAGTCAGCAATAAATAGTTTGCTTTGGAATTTGGTTTGGGTATCGTCCGTACTTAGTTCTCTAATATATATTCCGGTTTTTTGAACATCTTTAAAAAACGGATTTTATGGATTTGTTTCCGATTTTGTTTTGTGTGGTCAAAACCCCAAAATGTCGAAAATCCAAGATAATAATTGTGAAGAGAATGTTATTTCCTTTCTGTTGACGTTATTTATTTGCAATTTGCGTGACAACTCGAATTTCTACGAGTTTTCAAACATTTATCATTTTTCCACCAAAAATGGCATGACATGACGTCATTAAAATGTCATTATCTCCTAAAGCAGTGCATCAATTTCATTAAAATTTCGTAGAAAGACGTAGAATTGATGTAGCATAAGATTCTGTAAGTTGTACGTTGATATCTGCCAACATTTTCAAGTTATTGAGAAAATCCAGGAGGCGGAAGGGGGAGCAGATTTTGCCCCCCCCCCCCCCCCCAGCGGGGCGCGGGTAAACTTCAGCTCCTAAAAGTTGGTATGACCCAGGCAAAAGTTGGTAAGGTCCATACCATATACCTACCTTACCGCATTCTCCACCCTTGTAGTGGACCTTTTCATCCGTTCTGCTGAGCCCTTTCAACGCTCGGGAAGGGGCCCTTTCGAGGCGCCCCCCCCCCGGGCGAAATCCTGGCTACGTGCCTGCCGGTGAACAAAATGTATTCGTCGCGGGCAAGTAATGCATGCGGGGTACTTGGTCCAATAGACCAATGCCGTACTTGGACCGCCGTACTTGCCCATTCACGGCATTTGGTAAGACTGGGCCTTTGGTAAGATTGGGCCCTGGAGGGCAGAGTACGCACCGCTACCGCCGCCGCCGGCCGGCTTGCCAGCTGGCCGACCGGCTGGCGCACCGCGGCCGGTCGACGGCGGCGGCTTTTGCCTCGGGTGACGGAGATCACGTGACTTCTGGGAAGGCGACGCAGTGACGGCGACCTCACTGCGTTGTACCGTGTCATCTGACCCGGGGGTGAGGCTGGACTGGTGTGCGTTTGCTTAGTTGCTGGTTGTGTTTCGGTTAGTTAGTTGTCTTTTTCTGTCTTCGTCTTGAATCTTTTTGATAATTCATTTTAAGTCGGGATTGAGTTAATATATGGGGACAGTGCCAACGCGGTCTGGCCGCTAAAATATGAAACAGCGTGGTTCATGGTTCCGACGTATTTTCGAGAAATGTCGGCACTAAAGCTATTTAGGAGTTGAAAGTGCCCGCATACCCCTAAATTCATGCCTGGGCATAAGCCTGTAAGAGTGAGAGTTTTGGCTTACAGATCTTTATAAAGATTCCCGTCACTGAAACACACGTCAGCTATGTTTTCCTCGTATATACGCAAAGTTCGATGTGCCAAGGAGTGCGTACTCTTACCCGCAGTGAGTGCGAACTCTTACCCGCAGTGAGTGCGAACTCTTACCCGCAGTGAGTACGAACTCTTACCCGCAGTGAGTGCGAACTCTTACCCGCAGTGAGTGCGAACTCTTACCCGCAGTGAGTACGAACTCTTACCCGCAGTGAGTCCGTACTCTTACTCACAGTGAGTGCGAACTCTTACCCGCAGTGAGTGCGTACTCTTACCCGCAGTGAGTGCGAACTCTTACCCGCAGTGAGTGCGTACTCTTACCCGCAGTGAGTGCGTACTCTTACCCGCAGTGAGTGCGTACTCTTACCCGCAGTGAGTGCGAACTCTTACCCGCAGTGAGTGCGTACTCTTACCCGCAGTGAGTGCGTACTCTTACCCGCAGTGAGTGTGAACTCTTACCCGCAGTGAGTGCGAACTCTTACCCGTAGTGAGTGTGTACTCTTACCCACAGTGAGTGCGAACTCTTACCCGCAGTGAGTGCGAACTCTTACCCGCAGTGAGTGTGTACTCTTACCCGTAGTGAGTGTGTACTCTTACCCGCAGTGAGTGCATACTCTTACCCGCAGTGAGTGCGAACTCTTACCCGCAGTGAGTGCGTACTCTTACCCGCAGTGATTGCGTACTCTTACCCGCAGTGAGTGTGAACTCTTACCCGCAGTGAGTGTGTACTCTTACCCGCAGTGAGTGTGTACTCTTACCCGCAGTGAGTGTGAACTCTTAACCACCCTGTCGGGCAGGAGTACGCAAATACAAGGTTTTCGAAAATTGCCTGTGGCCACTGGCGGATCCAGTCTCTCTCCGGGGATCTTTTTGTGGAAAAGTACCCCTTTTTCTCGGTAGATTTGGGCCAGTCACCTTATTTTGTTATTCAAGCTTAAGAAATTCACTTTTCAAATTCACAACAACAAAAAAGAGGAAATTTTACGATTTTTTTTCAACAAATATTTTGGGGATTAAAAACTCAAAATTTCGACAATCCGAGATGGCGATTTTGAAGAAAAGGTAATTTTCCTTCTTTTAACGTTTTGTATTTCCCATTTACTTAAACATTCTATTTTCTACGAATTTGCAAACATTTGTCGTTTTTCCACCAAAATGGCATGACATGACGTCATTAAAACGTCATCTCCCAAAATAATACATTAATTTCATTGAAATTTAATGGGAAGACGTGGAATTGATGCAGCATAAGGAACTGAAAGCTTGACGTTGATATCTATCATAGTGTTCAAGTTATGGAGAAAATCCGGGAGGGGGGCAAATTCTCCCTCCCCAGCGGAGCGCGGGTTAAGTGTCACTGGAGCTGCTTGAATTGAATCAGGTGCGCTGTTTTGTCATCATTGAAAGAAAGGATACATACAAACTCCAAATTAAATCACTCGAGAAAACAAATCCGTTTTTATGAAGTTTTCTCCCAAGATTTAACCGAAGTTTTCACGATCAGTGCATGGAACGCGGTGGGGGGAGGCATACTTGTATTGAATGCCCCCCCCCCCAGATTCCTGTGAGGGGGGGGGGGCATTTGCCCCTGATGCCGCCTGGATCTGCCAGTGCCTGTGGCCATACTTTAACATATCGGGTCGTCCCTCTAATCATGGCCGATGAGAGATAATTGACTGGACGCCATGTGGCGACACTGACAACAGCTGCCAGTCAGTACCAGACAGCGTAAGCTAGCAATATACACTAAGTGCGTACGATTACCCGATTCTTCCCTAAGAGAAAGTGGGTTCATCCATTGGCTAAATCGTGTTATTAATATCTTTCGGAGGATACACCGGGTATATCAATGTTTATATCTTATCAAAAGTATCTAGGTGAGGTTTTCGGTGATTTCGTCTTAATATATCCGTATATTACGGGTTCGTCATCTCCGAAGTGCGAATTTGACGGCATTGTTTGTATTTGTTGGCTGGTCATCATCACACACGTATTGCATGTATTTCGCAAGGACTGTTATATGTTGCCACAATTGTTAGCTTGTGAGATTGTTATGTCTCTAGTGCGCACCTTTATGCTTCTATGAAAGTGCATGGCTCAGTGTTGGGGAACTTGAGTAAATAATGATTCTAAGATTATTTGTAAAACAAAATGGGACCTATTCCATTGAAGAGCCGCTATGATAGGCCGGAGCAGTGTTCATGACTGTATCACCTGTAACCTCCCCATGACTGTTATGACTGTATAAATCCGTACTGTCTGTGATGGGCAGTCATAGGTCGTCAGTCGACCTTGACATTTTCACAGCTCTTGTCATTTCTGCGTTAGTTTTTCAGAGTTGTCAAGAGTACAAATTAAATATGGTAAAAACTCTTGTCATTTCTTCCACTAAGCATGTTCCTCCGCTGAATTATAGCTTTGCTAATTTCTAGTCCATTTGTCTTCACTTAACCCGCGAGTTACTGGGGTATATTTCATAACGCGACTTACTGGGGGGGGGGCTATTTTTTGCCCCCCCCCCCCCCCCTCCTCTGATCTCCGGAACTACTAGACCGAATGTAAAAATTCAAACGGCATTCGATAGCCCTGGGAAATTTATTGAGGGAAACATAATATTATTGACCTCGGGGTCACCGATGACGTCACAGGTCAGGTCAAGTACAAAATGTTTGACCGTGTCAAAAGGTCTCTATGGATGGAATTGTCGCGCAAAATTGCGATATTAAACGCATAAGCTGTTGATAAACCGGTATGATTCGTGTGTCTGACACTTCTAAGTACCTTTCTAAGCTGTTTATGACCTTGGGTCAGGTCAAGGTCATCCGAGGTCACGAGGTCAAACTGCAGATTAAGGTCATTAGGCGTTGTAACACATGTTTATGGGTTTGTTTTTTGTCTAGAACGCGAAAAATGACCTTAGACTATTGTTTGTTCCATATAAATAGAAATAAAAAGCAAAAATGGAAATGCGTTTTTTGTCATAGTAATGCTGTGAGAAGTGGTCGATGTTTGTCATTTAAAGGTCATAACTCGGTCAATTTTAAAGATATCGACTTTAAATTTGGTACACATATTCACCGCATACGTCTCGATCACATATATTCCGGTTTTTGGATAATTCTGATTTTTTCTTGAAAATTTTGTAAAAACCCCAAAAAATGTCTTTGGATTTCTCAAAATTTTGAATTTCAAATAAACTCAAAAATCTGAGATAGCAGTTTGATAGCCCGGTCTATTGTCAGTAATTTGATTTAATACAATTTAGTTTATCTCAAATATCGTACCTTTGACAGCGTTTTCTGCAAACCATTATTTTGAAACAAAAACCGAAGAACATGACGTCACTCTGACATCATTCTCGATTGACCTATCATAGCCTTATATTTTTTCGTTTGCCAACATGTGTAGAATTGATGTTAGAGAAGTTACTGCAAGTTGCGTGACGATACGGGTATTCGTTTAGGAGTTATTGCAAAATAACGGGAGGGGGGCAAAAAATAGCCCCCCCAGTAACTCGCGGGTTAAAGGGAAATATTCACCTTTTTCAACAAAAATGGAGTTATTACTTGAAATCGATAGATGATGCCAAAAAGATATTGTAAATTGACCACATTTGCATGTAAACATTTATACCGAAAGATATTTCAAGTTATAGCTGATAAGCGATCCACGCTTATATCGGTCGGTACTCAGCAAGTACTCGGAAACGAATTCAGTAAATTAGCCTCCCTACGCACTGTTATGTATCATGAAGGTATTCAATATGTTTCATGCACTCTATTTGTTGCGAATATGTGCCAAACTTTTATGAACAATCAACAAGCATTAAAAAAGTGCATTGAAATCGGGAGTTTAGCTTGGCCCCGGACGGCGACCAATTTAGTGTATGCGATTTGTTGATTTACACCCGTATTCAATGTTGAACAGATTGATACAAAAACGTTTATGTCGCGTTTCGTTAGTGGAGGGAAAATACCGATCATGAACTTCCAACTTTAAATAAGGAAATAATTGTATTTAATTCTTACATTTAAATAACACCATTGTTATACCTTACCGGTAGCCTAAGCAATTGTTGCTAACAAAATCAAAAGGTGAATATTGCCCTTTAAACTCATTTTTCACTAAGTTGTAAAGCCATTTGAGGCGGCCTGGCTTCTATATTTGTTAAAATAAAGACATGTTCATAGATTAGGTGTTCTTGTGGAGGAACAGAACACCGATTTCAGTGTTAACCCGCGCACTGCAGGGGGGTTGATTTCCGCCCCCCCCCCCCCCTCAGGTTTTCAAAGATAGCGAAAAAACGGCGGCGCGCAGCGCCGCCGGGTTTTCACACACCTGTCAGGACATCAATTGTGCACACTTTGAGAAAAAAAATATCCTCGGGTCATCTCAGGTCAGGTCACTAGATCAGGTCAAGTGACCCCACCTCCAAAAATGTTTGCAGTTGTGCCAAAGACAAAAGTTTTCACCGATCAGTTTGAAACTTACAGGATGTCATGAGGGCATAAGTACTTACAATTCGTTAATCTCGGAATTTTGATATCAGTGACTTAAGGTCAGGTCAATTTCGTAACCTCCCATGATAAGTCAATGGGGAAATATACAAATGCTTCCTATTTCAAGGATATGCATGATATTAGTCCAATTACTTCTGAATGATGTTATTATAGGATATTCTTGATGATCCAAGTGTAATTTTTGTTCAGTGACCCCTATTGGGTCATTTGAGGTCATGCGAGGTCACCATCACTTTCTTTTTGTCAATAACTCCCGGAATAATGAAGATAGAGAAGTAAAACAGACATCAATGTGTTTGTCTCGTCGAGACACGTCTTCCCATATGCAACATGCCCTACTTGGGTCACCACTTGACCTTGACCTGAGGTCAAATTGTTAAGTTGACTTAAATAGGTCACCATATATATCATTCGAAGCGCCTTGCCAAGATAAACACAATGGCGTAAACAGTTTTCCGTTATCTTCGTTAAGTAAAAGTTAATAGCAAAAAAAAATTGATAAAAAAGGGATTTTTTTTCCTTTTTGACCTCTGGAGCCTCAAATATTGACCTAAGATTAATTCCGATGACACGTTAGCGATTGTAAATTTCACTGCCTGGCGTTTGCTTTTTTCCGTTTGTTTTTAACTAGCATCGTTTCTGAGATATATGGGAATTTCTGGAGCGATGTCCTGAAACAGGAAAAACTGGAAAATGTGACCTTTGATGACCTCTGGTGACCTCAATTTTGACCTGACCTAAAAGAACACTGAGTACTTTCGATAAAAAATATATGGAGCTATCAAATACCTCTTTCCGCTTCCCGCTATGTAGCGTAGTTTTCGAGATATCAGGGGGGGGGGCGGAAATCAACCCCCCTGCAGTTCGTGTTCGGCGCAAAGCCCCTGCAGTGCGCGGGTTAAATGCTGTGTTTAACGAACTCTGAAACGTTCCTCCGGATCCGATGGGCGTCTGTGGGGTTTTCAGTTTATCTATTCCTGTATCTATTCCTGTCAGAGTTCACAAGAAACCTGCGTTTGATGTCTTTGGTAGCTTAGCAACAATAATATAGGCAGTATGAGGAAAAAAGGTATAATTAGAATAGATGCTTTTCAACTGAGTCACAGGTGGACAACAAAAGCCGGTAGGCAGGGTTATAAGTTTGTAACTATTTTTTTGTCTGAACCAAACCGGTCCGATTCTTATCCTTTTAGAAAACGAGCCACCTCGATCAGTTATCCTATTATTGACATTACGTCACCTTTTCGATATTATGGGGTCATGCGTCATCGGAAAACAAATGCTTAATGATGCTGTCCTCCGAATTCTTTCGTGAAGCACTGGAACCGGTTACAAAATTAGACCCAGTCTGGTTGCAGACGTTGTTTAAGAGTGACTCACTTTGAAGGTATCTATTGTAATTCCTTATTGTAATTCCTTTAATTCCTTTCCTGCTCAGAGCGGTTACGTCATGGCCAAATCTTCTTTAATTAGTATGCATGTTCCTAGCATTCCGCAATGCAGGCATCTTCCCACTTAAGATATATCAAGGAATCCTTCACCGTTCATAGGTAGATAAGTACGCCTGTCTTTGTTATCCAGACATCAGGGTCGCTATGAGGTGTGGGTGAAAAGTATGCAGATTGGATGCATACTCCGACAGGCATTTCCTTATATGTACAGAGCCCAGTGAACATGTATGAAAACTGGTTCGGCCTTCCAATTATGTGATGACACCATTACCGGCATTTGGTGACCGGTAACGAAGACAACTATTCCAAAAATCACAACCCGGTGCCAAATGGGATGCTCAACTTTGCTAGTACTATGGATAGTTTTAATTGAGTACCGTAATATCCTGTGTGACATATACCAGGGCCTATTTTAACCCGCGCACTGCAGGGGCTTTGCTCCGAACACCGCACTTTGCGCAGGGGGGGTTGATTTCCGCCCCCCTGAGATCTCGAAAACTACGCTATGTAGCGAGAAGTGGAAAACCGAATTTGATAGCTTGCTACATATTCTATCGAAAGTATTTCAGTATTGTTTTAGGTCAGGTTAAAATTGAGGTCACCAGAGGTCATCAAAGGTCAAATTTTCCCGTTTTTCTCCTGTTTTAGGACATCGCTCAAGAATTTCCCACATATATCTCAGAAATTATGCTAGTTAGAAACAAACGGAAAAAAGCAAACGCCAGCCAGTGAAATTTTCAATCGCTGAGGTTTCATCAAATTTGATCTAAGGTCAACATTTGAGGCTCCAGAGGTCAAAAAAGGGGAAAATCGTGTTTTGCTAAATCGTTTTTCGCTATTACCTTTGTATGTAATAAAGATAACGGAAAACTGTTTACGTCATTGTGTTTATCTTGTCAAGGCGCTTTGAATGATATACATGGTGATCTTGTTAAGTTAACTTAAAAATTTGACCTCAGGTCAAGGTCAAGTGGTGACCCAAGTAGGGCATGTTGCATATGGGAAGACGTATCTTGACGAGACAGACACATTGATGTCTGTTTTACTTCTCTATCTTCATTATGTCGGGAGTTATTGACAAAAAAGTGATTGTGACCTCGCATGACCTTAAATGACCCAATAGGGGTCACTGAACGAAACTTACATTTGGATCATCAAGAATATCCTATAATAACATGATCCAGAAGTAATTGGACTAATATCATGCATATCCTTAGCATTTGTATATTTCCCCATTGACTTATTATGGGGAGGTTGCGAAATTGACCTGACCTTAGGTCACCGATATCAAAATTCCGAGATCAACAAATTGTAAGTACGTATGCCCTCATGACATCCTGTAATTTTCAAACTGATCGGTAAAAAACTCTGGCTTTGGCACAACTGCAAACATTTTTGGAGGTGGGGTCACTTGACCTGGTCTGGTGACCTGACCTGAGATGACCCTAGGTTATTTGTTTTCTCTCAAAGTGTGCGCAATTGATGTCCTGACAGGTGTGCAAAAACCCGGCGGCGCTGCGCGACGCCGTTTTTTCGCTATCTTTGAAAAACCTGAGGGGGGGCGGAAATCACCCCCCTGCAGTGCGCGGGTTAACATGTTAACTGGGAAGGGGGGATGCCCCCCCCCCCCCCCCCTGGAGCCGTTTAGCCCCCCAGTCAAGAAATGTTGCCCACCCTGATTTAAGTATTTCCATGTTATTTTTCGCTTGATAGGTATTCAATTAAAATAAAATATGCTTACCTGGTGATAAATGTATACAAATCCAATGCAAATATTCCTAAGTTTGAGTATTTCCCAGTCAAAATAAGTATCTTTAAATTATTTCCGGAATATCTTAAATTTCAATATCCTTTGAACAATTGCTCATTAGCGGCATAGTGGGGGAGATCGGGGATCGTTGGATCAGGAACGTCGCCACACAATTTGGAGTAGGTAGGGGCAACTGCTGAGCCGATTGTTTTCAAATTTGGCGTGTGGTTAGGGATCTCTCAGCCGTCACTTTCCCACAAGTCAGGAGTGGGGTGCTTCTGCACGTGCGCACGTGCGCATTTTTTGGGGAAATGATCACAAAATCAAAATTTTCTGAAACATTAAAAAGAACGGAAGATATGTCAGAGAACTATACATAGGCAACTACTATACCACATTTCAAACTGATATCTCCATTTTTGACTGACTTATGACATCTAAAGTATGAGTAACTCATGACGTCATATTTTGAATTGTCGTTTTTTAGATTGTATTGACTAGATACAGCCAAATGAATGCCAGCACTGTATTCCTGAGAGAAAACTGGTCCATAAATATGCCTTCTTGATTTATATTGATCAATTTCAAATTTTGGCCTTCAGTGACCTGAACTTGACCTGAACTTGACAATAACTTCACGTAAATGAATTCAGTTGGTAAAATGACTATCACTATCGAATTCTACGTGACAAATAACCCATAAAACATGTGTTGCATGACTTTCGTAGATATTTTGCGCATAGTGAATTTATGTGACCTGACCTTTGCCAACAATCTCATTTTAGCCCATGCGGGATGTGTATAATACCTTTGGCAGCACTTTGGGTGATCATGGTCGTAATCGATGACTTTTGCTGGAAAGTATCGCTCATAAACTAAAATACGTCGATTTTGACCTTTGACCTGACCGTGACCTGATATTTGACCTCACTTTGAAATTTGTGAGCATGCTTTAGATTCATCTCATTGAGAGATTTCGAATGCCGCCGTGCACGTCTCGCTACGATCATTGATTCAAAAGATAACCAGGAGGTGGGCGTTTAGCACCCCCCCCCCCCCCCCCAGTCAATGGCGTTCGGCTGAGGACTGCAGTCAATGCTGTCTTAAAGCTAACTTATCTTAGTAAAATTTTCTTAGATTTTCTTCGATATCAGGAAATGTGTCAATCTTGCGCCGATTTCAGGCGGTTGGGGAGGGGGGGGGGGGCAATGGCCCATTTTGCCTAACCTTTCATTTTGTTTTTTAGGTGGGACAACTAGACTTGACTTAGTCCGCCACTGGATCTTTGTATTTTGCAAAAGATGCGGGACTCTGGTGAAAATTGGGCAAATTTAGTTATTTCCTGTGGATTTTTATGCATTTTCATGTTTCCACAATGACTTATAATTGGGAGGTCATAAAATAGACTTCACCTTAGGTCACCGATGTAAAAATTATCCGAAATAGCAGAATTGTAGGTGTTTATGGCCTGATTAAATCCTGTGAGTATCTAACTGATCGGTCAAACAATGTGGCTGCGGCACGACCTTACATTTGGTTTTTTAGGTGAGACAACTAGACTTGACTTAGTGACGTGACCCAAGGAGACCCGAGGTAAACAAATTAACAGGATTTGGGCAATTGATAGGCAAGCAGCTGTACCAAAAATGGCGGCTCGAAATGGCGTCGTTTCCGCTATTTCCGAACAACCTAAGGGGGAGGGTATCCGTCCCATTGGCGGATTCAGGGGGCGGACATCAGGGGCTCCCCTGATGAATGCCCCCCCCCCCCCCATAGGAATATTGGGGAGGGGGGCATGCAATACAAGTATGCCCCCCCCCCCCCCTGCGCGTTCCCTGCACTGAACGTGAAAAACAATGATCTTAGGAGAAAACTTCATGAAAACAGAAGTTTGTGTCTTCTCTCAGGTGAATGAATTTGAAATTTGTATGTATCCCTTGCATTCCTATGATTCTTTGCATTCCTACGAAATTGTATCATTCCAATGATAGACAAAACAGCGCACCTGATGCAATTTAAGCAGCTCCGGTGACACGCGCCCCACTGGGGGGGGGGGGGGGGGGGGGAGAATCTTCCCCCTCCCGGATTTTTTCAATAACTTTAAAACTGTGATAGATATCAATGTGAAACTTTCAGTGCCTTATACTGCATCATTTGGACGTCTTCTCATCAAGTTTCAATTAAAGCAACGTTGTATTGTGGGAGATAATAACGTTTTAATGACGTCATGTCATGACATTTTTGGTGGAAATACAATAAACGTTTGAAAAATCGTAAAAAATAGAGTTTTAGAGCAAATAGCAAATTGCAAATACAAAACTTCAAAAGAAAGGAAATGACATTCTTGTGAATTTGTTTGAATTCGAAAAGTGAATTTCTGAAGCTCGAATACCAAAATAAGGTGACCGGCCCAAATCCGCGGAGTAAAAAATGGGGGTAACTTTTGCCACAAAAAGATGCCCCCCAAAAATGGGAGTACATTTTTGCCCCCTCCTCCCCCCCAAGTGGTTTTCCTTTCAAATAGGCCCTGACATATACGGTATTTTTATTCTTTTAACATTACTTTAACACGCGCCCTGGAGGGCCTCTGATAATTCCGCGCCCTGGAGGGCGGGGGCGGATTTCGCCCCCCCTATGATCTCGAAAACCACGCAATGTAGCGACAAGCGGGAAACGACGTTAGATAGCTCGAGACAAGCTCTTTCGAAAGTATTTCGTTAATTTTTTTTCAGGTCAATATTGAGGTCACCAGAGGTCATCAAGGGTCAGATTTTCAAGTTTTCAAGACTTCGGTTCGAACACCCCCAAATATCTCTGGAACTATGATAGTTAGCAGCAAACAGAAAAAAGCAATCGAAAGTCATTGAAAAATGCAATCTACATAGATGTCCTCAGATTTGAGCTCAGGTCAATAGTTTAGGCTCCAGAGGTCATCGAATGTCAAAAAGGTGATTTTGTTTTCAAAACTGTTTTCCCCAAATAACCTTTTACCTAATAAAGATAAAGCAATAATGTTTACGCCATCGCGTGTGTCTTGTCAAGGCGCTTCGAATCATATTCATGGTGACCGGGTTAGGTCAACTGTGAAATTTGACCTCAGGTCAAGGTCAAGTGGTGACCCAAGTTGGGCATGCTGCATATTGGGAGACGTGTCTCGACGAGACAAACATATTGGTACCGTTTTCTCTTCTCTATCTTCATTATGTCGATAGTTATTGATAAAACTGTGTTGGCGGTCACAAAATTGACCTGACCTTAGGTCACGGATATTAGAAATCCGAGATGAACAAATTGTTGGTATCTATGACCTTATGAAGTCCTGCGAGATTGAAACCAATTGGCGTAAAACTGTGGCTGTGGTACTACTGCAAACGTTTTGGAGTTGAGGTCATCACGTGACCTGGTCTGGTGACCTGACCTGAGCTGACCTGAGGCCAAGAATTGTACATAATGCGGGAAGTTCATTTCTAAACAGGTATACAAAAAACGGCGGCGTTGCGCGCCGCCGTTTTTGCGCTATCCTCGAAAAACCGGAGGGGTGGGCGGATTTCGCCCCCCCCCCCTCCAGGGCGCGTGTTAATATAGCAAAAAACAAACGCACCACCTGCATAATGTATGTTTGTATATTAGCCTTGTGGGGGGCGAACTGAGATATATTTGGATGTTGCCAACATGTTAGCTCAGTCTCAAACTCCTCCCTAAAATAAGGGAAATTTTCCCTCTAAAACAGAAACTAACTGGCACAACGCCCAGAGATCAGCACTGTTTGCTTGCCCAACATCAAAAGAGGCAATCATCTTTCCATTGTTCCCGTCTATAACAGCAGCAACAGCAACAGCAACAGCACCACCAGCAGCAACATCAACAACAACAACATCAAAGCAACAACAGCAACATCAACAACAGCAACATCAACAACAGCAACATCAACAACAGCAACATCAACAACAGCAACATCAACAACAGCAACATCAGCAACAGCAACAGCAGCAACAGCAGCAGATATTCGTCAGATGTATGTTAAAACACCATCTCCCGATGGGCCATCTCTGCGACAGACAGACGACAGACGACACCTTATGACAGACGACAGACGACAGACGACACCTTACGACAGACGACATACGACAGACGACACCTTATGACAGACGACAGACGACAGACGACACCTTATGACAGACGACAGACGACATACGACACCTTATGATAGACGACAGACGACAGACGACACCTTATGACAGACGACAGACGACAGATGACATACGACACCTTATGACAGACGACAGACGACAGACGACAGACGACAGACGACAGACGACACCTTAATACAGACGACATACGACAGACGACACCTCATGACAGACGACAGACGACATACGACACCTTATGACAGACGACAGACGACAGACGACAGACGACAGACGACAGACGACAGACGACAGACGACAGACGACAGACGACAGACGACAGACGACAGACGACAGACGACAGACGACAGACGACACCTTATGTCAGACGACAGACAACATACGACACCTTATGACAGACGACATATGACAGACGACACATTATGGGCCAGCTCTTTCCAATGACGCTTTTAACGTGACGTTCCTGCTTGCTTTCCATTCAGGCACTCACCTTGCAATGTCACGCGCGAGATAATACTCCGACTTATGGAATCACGTGAAAACACCAAGATCAGATATGTCAGCAAGACATGCCGACTTCTCTCGACATTGTATGGAACACCATGCGGTTGGAGAGATACTGACCAAATGGTGTGCGAATTTTTCGCAGATAGTTCACTTCACAGGGGTTACCGAAATCCCCTGCACTTTTCGGTCATGGAATACGACTAAATAATAGGAATATCGCATTGATTAAACTGCTGGTTCTTAAGCGCCAGAACGGGAATTTATCTCAAGTATAATATAATAATATTGTTTTTTTGCAAAAATGAAGACACGAAGTTGACCGATGGTAAGTGATGAGATTATTGTGATCAGTATTGAGCATGAGGAAGATAGGCATTGTGAAGAAATAATTGTGAGTGATAAGACTATCATTCTGATTTTCGAAGCATTCCGGTTCTTCTTTTTTCATTTAGCATGCTAAAATCGTGATTGATTTTACTTTTGTTTAGTGGAAAGCAAAACAAGATAATCCGTAGAGTCGTAATATGATAATGATTAAGCATGTATGCAAGCATAACAATGAGATATCAAGATATGGACTACGATTATCAGATTCATTTCTAAATCTAAATAGCATCCTTGCCATGCGGCATTTTACGGTGTGCAGATTCTCCATTATTTGCAATACATTTTGTCGTGGGTTTTCAAATTCAAAAATTGAAACATTTTCCGAAATAAAATTGCACTGAACTCGAGAAGGTGCATGTTATATGTATGTCTGCGATATAATCAAATAAATAATGGTAACTAATAAAACAGCACACAATTTGGTGGGATACGCATACGTACGGTTTCTTATTTTCCAATACACGTAAAGTCAAAGGCATAGGTTTGCCCTTAACCCACGCCCCGCTGGGGTCTCCAGCCGAACGCGCCCCGCGGGGGGGGGGGGGGGTTACCCCTCCCCTAAATTTTACCCCCGAACCAATGACCTCAGCGAGACGCACAAGGCGGAGATAGAAAGCTCTCAATGAGATAAATATAATGCATACTCTAAATTTGCCATCTAAGGTCACATGTCAGGTCACGGTCAGGTCAAAGGTAGCATTCGAAGTATTTGTGTTGATGGCCATACTTTCCATTACAGGGCTTACATTGCGATTATTACCGCACAGAGTGCTCTCAAAGGTATAATGCATCTCCTGCATAAGCGAAAGTGAAATTGTAAGCAAAGGTCAAGGTCAACGTCAGGTCAAAAAAGGTCACCATTGACAAGAGGCCTACGAAAGTCATGCGACACATGTTTTGTGGGATATTTTACACGTAACATTCGATAGTAGTATTTTCACATCCTGACCCCATACCATGGCCCTTAGGGGAAGTTCAGGTCAAGGTCAGGTCACATAAGTTACAAATTTGAAATTGATTAATCTAAATTAAAAAAACAAGTTTCCAGACCAGTTTTGTCTTAGTAATACAGTGGTGGCATTTATTTGTCAGTATCTGGTCAGTAAAAGCCAACAAAACGCAGCTTAAAAAAATGACGTTATGAGAGAGAGAGATACATTTTTTTATTTCATTTTCGCTTTACACATCGGACGTACATGTTTGCGATTGGCGCACAAGCACTCACAGGCACTTAAATCAGGCGCCGCTCGCTACCGACAAGTGCGTAAGTCCGCACTTTTCTCAGGTCACTCATGTGGTCTATTACAATAAGCTCACACTCTACTCTACAATATGTCAAGTACAAACTAACTCGCTAGCTCACAATTCTTAATCAAATTTAAACTCCTACTCACTATGCCTTCGCTCTGATCGGCACACACTACTAAATAAATCGGAAGGAAAGGTCACAAGATAATTTAATATATACACAGATAGGTACCTAGCTACCTATTCGTCATGTCGAACAGTTAACTGATGCTGACCGCACAGCCACTGGCGTCACATGCCGCGGCCCGCTCTGTGCCTAGCCGCTCCAAGTTGGATGTTTTGACTATATTGTCTCCCTCTGAAAATCGAATGTGAGAAACTATTTAAATATATGGGTTTTGAAGCAAAAGTTTCGAAGGGCGATGGCCACACGCATAGCGATATTTCCTTTGCCCTGTGGCCCGTTTAAGAGTATTTCGGTTTGGTTGGTCGCTGAAAGATTGTCAAAGTCCTGATTCAAGAGGAGACTCAGGGTCTGGAAGAGTTCGTCCCTGGGGTCCGCATACCGTGGACAACGTAGTAGGTAATGATGAGTGTCCTCTCTTCTGTGGCCGCACATGCACTCCGGCGATGTAGCCTGGCCGATATAAAACCTATGGGCGTTGAGGGAGGAAGTCTTCAGTCTGATTCTCGTGTGCAAAGTGTTGCCTCTTTTAGAGCCATATGAGTTGAAGGGGCTTGGCTTTACGGGACTCATTAAACGCATAATATTATTTCTGAAGTTCATGTGGCTGTCGGGAATGCGGTATTCTGATGGCAATTCATTCCAGGTTTTTGTGGTGCTGGGTATAAATGAGTGGGAGTAGGCGGCGGTACGTGAGATGGGTTGTGTGATCAAATGATCGTTTGTATTGCGTAGCGGCCTACATGCAACAGTTTCTCTGGCATTTGGGACTATGGCTTTGATGAATTCGGGAATTGTAGGGTCATATATTAACTTGTGGAAAAGCGGGAGCCGATACGTTCGGCGTCGGTCGGCCACACTACTCCACCCCAGCTCCTTCCTAAGACCATCGACTGGTGTGCGGCGGAACGTGCCAGTGATAAGCCTGGCACCCCGGTTTTTGGCTTTTTCTAATCGTTTGCTGTCAATCTTGGTCAAGTTTCCGTCATATACAGCGCTGCAATATTCGAGGTGGGGTTGTACGTATACGGTGTATATTTGAAGCAACACGTTTATCGGGATGTACGGCGCGATTTGATAAAGTGGGCTCAGCGCTCGGTTGAATTTCAGCAGTGTTTCATTCACGTGATGCTTGAATTTTAGATCGGACGAAAATGTTAGGCCTAGGTGCTTGTGTTTATTGGTAGGACAAATCAGCTGGCCTCCGAAGGTAAGTGTGGGAGCTCTAGCGTTCCTTCGGTTCGAGAAGGTCTGCCGTGCTGTTTTATTTGCATTAAATGTTATCGCCCACTTGCTACCATAGTTGTGTATAGCATTCAGGTTGTCCTGTAATTCAAGCTCTTTGGCACGTAAGTTACCAGGCGTATGAGAGCAGTGGAGGGAGCTGTCGTCAGCAAAGTGCAGCATGTGATTTGACGTGATGTTACTGAGCCCGTTCAGGTACATAATGGCAAGCAATGGGCCCAGAACCGAGCCCTGTGGTACTCCGGCCTTCAGGGTTAATGGAAGAGACTGTTCAATGCCAACCTGTACTAGCTGGCTTCGACCGTCAAGATAAGATCTTAACCAACAGAGCACTTGGCCCCTGATTCCAAACTCAGATTTACATTTTGCCAGTAGGCCGTTATGCCAAATTTTCTCGAAGTATCTGGAAATGTCTAGGTAGACAATTGTGAAGTCTTCTGATTGGTCGAGTGATTTGTATAGCCTATCCGTGAGGTAGACAAGCTACACCTGGGTACTGTGGCCCGGCTTCTGATTGGTCGAGTGATTTGTATAGCCTATCCGTGAGGTAGCCAAGCTACACCTGGGTATTGTGGCCCGGCTTCTGATTGGTCGAGTGATTTGTATAGCCTATCCGTGAGGTAGCCAAGCTACACCTGGGTATTGTGGCCCGGCTTCTGATTGGTCGAGTGATTTGTATAGCCTATCCGTGAGGTAGCCAAGCTACACCTGGGTATTGTGGCCCGGCTTCTGATTGGTCGAGTGATTTGTATAGCCTATCCGTGAGGTAGCCAAGCTACACCTGGGTATTGTGGCCCGGCTTCTGATTGGTCGAGTGATTTGTATAGCCTATCCGTGAGGTAGCCAAGCTACACCTGGGTATTGTGGCCCGGCTTCTGATTGGTCGAGTGATTTGTATAGCCTATCCGTGAGGTAGCCAAGCTACACCTGGGTATTGTGGCCCGGCTTCTGATTGGTCGAGTGATTTGTATAGCCTATCCGTGAGGTAGCCAAGCTACACCTGGGTATTGTGGCCCGGCTTCTGATTGGTCGAGTGATTTGTATAGCCTATCCGTGAGGTAGCCAAGCTACACCTGGGTATTGTGGCCCGGCTTCTGATTGGTCGAGTGATTTGTATAGCCTATCCGTGAGGTAGCCAAGCTACACCTGGGTATTGTGGCCCGGCCGATAGCCATTCTGATTGTCAGTGAGAAGATGATGTGTTGTGATGTGTTCATAAAATATTTTGAAGACGAGTTTTTCGAGGATTTTTGATAAGCATGGTAGCAGGCTAATGGGTCTGTAGTTTGTCAAATCTGATGGCGATCCCTTTCTCTTAAACACTGGTTTAACATTGACCCTTTTCCAGATACTGGGATTTGTTGAAAATTTTCGCCAGCGGTTCGGCAATATAAATAGCCGTCATTTTCAGGAGTCGTGTCGGTACCTTGTCTGGTCCGCATGATTTGGAAGCATCAAGGCCGTTTATTACGTTGAGTACCTCGTATGGAGTGAACACAATGGTGGCAAGGTGGTGTGGCGTTTCAGGCTGGGTGTTTTCGTAATCGCTGAGGTGTACATGATGCGATGTGGTTAGGTGGATATTGGTTTGGGCACAGAAATACGAATTTAATGCTTCAGCCTTTAGGTGATTATCATTAATGATCACTCCGTCCTCAGCTATCGTAGTGTCTCGCCTGAATCCGGTAATATTTTTTTAGAATAGTGTGATATTTAAATGAGTCTTTTTTTGTTTTCAAGGAGAAGATTTACTTTGTGGTTCATATGTTCTTTTTTCAACTTCCGGTTAGTGCTGGTCACCAGATTGCGTTGAGTTCGCCAGCGGGCCCAGTCATATTCTGCTTGCCTGGTGCGAGCGAGTTTGAAAAGTCGATCCCTTTTACGAATGTGGCGTCGAAGCTCAGCTGTTACCCAAAGCTTATCCTGTCGAATTCGCACTTCTTTGATTGGGATGCAGTGGATTGCCGCGTCACGGAGTGCATCCGTGAGAGCTTCGGTTGCCCCGTCCACATCTTTATCGGTGATTGCGTTCCAGTCGGTCCGTGAGAGGATGTCTACTAGTGAGTCGATGTCAGCGTTTCTGTAGTCCCATACTTGCGCTAAATTCTTGTGCTTCATGGCAGATACATTGAGCGAAAGAGTGGCGTAAATTGGGAAGTGATCCAAGTTATAAAAATATGAAAGTATCCCTGAGCTTGTGACAACGTCTGGCGAGTCAATAAATATTAGATCACGTATGTTGTGGGTGCCGCCTTGGATGCGGGTCGCTGGGTTGATGAGCTGAGTCAGGCCCAGTGCCTCGGACGTACTTTTTAGTTTGCCTTCAAAGGGATTGACTGGCGAATGCCGGGGTGCATCTGGTGGTAGCCAGCAGTTGCCCCCATTCAGGTCCCCCATTATTGCCACCAACTCTGGTGAATGCGCGTGAGCCTGCGTGACAATGTCTGTTAGTTGGTCAAGATAGCGTGATTGCTTGTCTGCAGGCGTGTGGGGTGGGAGGTAGGTAGAACAAATTATGATGAGTTTGTCTTTCACTCTAACTTTGACCCAGACTGTTTCGAATTCGTCATTTTCAAGGTCACTCAAACGGGTAAAGAGCAATAATTTGCTTACATAAATCCCCGTGCCTCCCCCACGCCTCGTCCGTGGCTTAACTATGGGTGGGTGGAATTTCTTAAGGGAGTAGAGACTGGGGTGTACGGTTGAGTCAATCTTTAGCTCTGAGACTGCTAATATATCTATATGGTTGTCATCAACGAAACATTCAAGTTCCTCAAGGCGGCCCGGACTAGTAATAGAGTTGATATTTATGGCAGCTAGTGTCATATTTTTTTGCTGGGAGATTTGTTGAAGTTTTGGCAGTGAGCGGGTCCGACATAAGACGCTGTGGCCGGCGGCGGACAGTGCTAACAATGGCTTTTGCACGACGATAAACATGACAGTTGTTGCTAAAAACAGAGCGACAAATATACACTGGACAATGAGGTAGGCATTTGTTGTTCTCAAAGATACCTCACAACCACTAGACTATATACACAGTCTTGCACTAGGCGTACGGATGAGTTTATATTGCAATAAAGCTCGTTAAAAGTATTAAGGGATCTGACCCCTGGGTCAACAATGCGGATGGTAAACGCACATTCCATTCCCACGCTGAGCTCGGGCCACAGTACGTTAAATGTTGTGATTATTGGTGTGAGGCCGTCAATCACCTGGTAGCCGGTCCCGTCGTCACCACACGTGGCCCACCCCGGCTGGCGGCTAACCAGGGGGTGTCAGCCGGCTGACGGATGGGTTAGCGCGACTGGTCGGCGTGTCGCGGCGGCTGTCGGCGGCCTTTGATGGTGGAGGGGCCAACGCGAGTTTCGCCGGCTGTCCGGCTGGGGGGCTGGCGTGAGGCGATATCCCCCGGGCCCCCGGCAGCGCCCGCTGCGGTTTGGTCACTGAAGCGTGGCGTGGTGCTGCGGCAGGCCTTGGCGATTTCTCTGAGGTCCTGGTTCTCAGAGCCAAGGAGGTCCTGCAGGTCTGCAACATTGCTGATGGTCTTCGCAGGATGGTTCTCTCCCATCCTAATTTTAATCCTACCGTTGGTGCTATAGGCGGCCCACGTTTGCTTCCGTTTCTTTAGCTGGCGACTGATATAGAGGAGGTTTTGATTTTTTGACGTCAGGAAGTCTGCTAGAAAAACGTTATCGAGCACCTGGGGCGTCAGCACTGGATGTCCCGTCCTCGATGGGCCGACAGCTCCTTCCGTGAGTTGAAGAGCTGCTGCCGCTTGTTGTGCGACAGCAACTTCACGAGGATCGCTCGCGGCCGTTCGATGGTTCCGCGCTGCCTGCCGAGCCGGTGAGAGCGGTCGAGATCTCCCACTGACAGGGTGATGCCCGCTGCCTGCGCCACATCCAGCACGAGCCTGTCGGTGCTCTCCTCAGGTAGTTCGGGCACGCCACTTATCACCAGGCAGTTCCTGCGATTGTCCGTATCCAGTTGATCTGCATGATTTTCCACTGCGGTCAGTTTTCCCTGCGTGGCTTGCAGTATTACCTGGGTGGAGATCAGTTTGTCCTGGGTGGCAGTAAGTTCCTTTTCCAGAGCCTCGATCTTCGCATCCCGCTGCTCCATGGCTCGGGAGACAGCAGCCTCCACTCCGGGTGACACGAGCTCCTGAAGGTGCTGGACAAAGTCCGCATCTAGGAACAGCTCTCTCAGTGCACATCGAATTTCTTCCATGTTTGCAACAAGTCTGTCTTGAGTAGCACTGGCCGCCGCCCGGCTCTATTTTACAGTGAACGGTTCACTTCACTGGCTCGCTGCTACGCACGTTAAACACCACACGCGCGGGTTGACCGGGCACGAGAGGGGAGGCGCACACGTCCGCACCGGGCGGCGGTCAGACGTCAACGGATATGAGTTACTCATACTTAGAGAGCCATGAGTCAGTCAAAAATAAAGATGCTGCTTTGCAATTTGGTTTTGGTATCGTCCATACCTGGTTCTCCAATATCTATATATATATATATATATATATATATATATATATATATATATATATATATATATATATATATATATATATATATATATATATATATATATATATATATATATATATATATATATATATATATATATATATATATATATATATATATATATATATATATATATATATATATATATATATATATATATATATATATATATATATATATATATATATATATATATATATATATATATATATATATATATATATATATATATATATATATATATATATATATATATATATATATATATATATATATATATATATATATATATATATATATATATATATATATATATATATATATATATATATATATATATATATATATATATATATATATATATATATATATATATATATATATATATATATATATATATATATATATATATATATATATATATATAT